>KN481192.1:46017-69853 GCA_000787095.1 Periophthalmodon schlosseri
GGAGAGGGAGATAGAAAAGTAAGAAGAAAGTGAAAGAGAAAGGGAAAACAGAAAGAAACAGAGTATGAGGAGAGACAGAAAGAGGGAAAGAAGCAAGAAAGAGTGAGGAACGAGAGATAAAAGAAGGAGAGAAGTAGGAAAGAAAGAGGGAGGAGAGAGTGATGAAAGAGAGAGAGAAAGAGAGAGAAAAACAAAGTATGAGAAGAGACAGAGAGAGAGAGAGAAGTAGAAAAGAAAGAGAGAGAAGAGAGTGATGAAAGAGAGAGAGAAAAAACAGAATATGAGGAGAGACAGAATGGGAGAGAAGTAGAAAAGAAAGAGGCAGGAGAGAATGATGAAAGAGAGAGAGAGAGAAAAACACAGTATGAGGAAAGACTGAGAGAGAGAAGTAGAAAAGAAGGAGGGAGGAGAGAGTGATGAAAGAGAAAGTGAAAGGGAGAAAAACCGAAATAAAGAGGGAGGAGAGAGTGATAAAGAGAGAGAGAGAAAAAAACAGAGTATGAGGAGAGACAGAGAGAGAGAGAAGTAGGAAAGAAAGAGGGAGGAGAGAATGATGAAAGAGAGAGAGAGAGAGAGAGAGAGAGAGAGAGAGAAACAGAGTATGAGGAGAGACAGTCAGAAGTAGAAAATAAAGAGGGAGGAGAGAGTGAAGAAATAGAAAGAAAAGAGAATGAAAGAGATAGAGAAGAAAGAATCAGAGAGAGAAGAGAGAGAGAAAGAGACAGCGAGAGAAACAAAGTATGAGGAGAGACAAGGAGAGGGAGAGAAGTATAAAAGAAAGAGGGAGGCGAGAGTGAAGAAATAGAGAGATGAGAGAACGAGAGGGAGAAGATTGCTCCTTGGGTCTGTATTTTTCTCAGAGGAAAACTAATTGTTGCTGTAATGTAATGCGCTGTGGACTGGATGGATCACAAAATAACACCTGGAGGGGACTTCTGTGCCCCCTCCCCCCTGTGTGTGCCCCTTTAAACAAAACAAGAGCAAAGCCTTTGGAAAAATGCCACGCTTTTCTTCAGTTTGCTGTGGACCATTGCGCTGGTAAATAATGGAAAAGTGAATTGATTGAAGACATAAATTGTGCTTTTAAATTTGCATCGATTTGGAGCAAGCCAATTTTCTGTCTCAAGTAAAAAAGAAAGAGAGGTGTTTGGAAGAGTTGTCGCTTTTCATTTCTGCTTTTACACAACAATTCCAAACAAACTGCATTTGGAGCCTGGTGTATGTCTTGTATATTGGTCATATTAGAACTCAGTTTTGTTCAGCGTTTTACTTGTCTTGTCAATATTTCATACTAATTGCTTTTTACAACAGTGCACTTTGTAACTTTTCTGGTGGAAAATCTGCGACCTGCTTGTCTCTAAGGAGATGTTATTGCTTTGCCTGGAAAGTTTAACAATATTCATCTTTTCTGTCTCCACAAATACAAGCAGGTGATGCAACCAGGCCAAGTTACGAGTCAGATCTATGGAGAGAGGAGTCCAAGTCACATGTCTAATCGTTCATTTGATTGCTCAGTGGTTGGAGATTTGACCAGCATCCTTTCCAGCATTCTCTCAATCGTTCAAATGATACTTTTTCACTGTAGCTGCAGGTGTTGTTTCAATTAAACGGCAGTAGTGGCTCAGTCGTGAAAGGTTTGATTTCAAGGTTTATGGTTCAGTCCCATCTCTGACCAATACACTTCAGCTGCTTTGCCTCCAGGGTCCGTGTACAATGCATGAAAATAAACTTCTGCAATCTGGTCTATTTATGTATGCAGTGTTTTTTTTGTTTTTGTTTTTATAAATTGAGCATGGTTCAACATTTTAGTTTTTTAGATTTATTTCAAAACTTTTTCTTTACTCATGTAGATATTGACTTTAGCCTCCATCTGAAGTCCTGACGTGATCCTACTGACCTTATTCATCCTCTAAACGCTCCAAACTGTGCTTTCTTTGTAGAGGCACTTCCGGTTAAGAGGCAATCCCATTCATTTCAATGGATTTCAATTTGCAAAAAGTTTCACCTCAAAAATATGATATAAAGTTGATTGATTTGTGTAAAATGTTCAGTGTTCATGTGCACCAACAAGTCAGCACTGCACCGATTCTCTGGGAGGCTTTAAAACAGCTTTGTAGTCCCTATAGAACTTATTTGCTGTCAAGATCAACAGCCCCATACAAAATAATACAACCTCAGTGACGATGGCGGTGCCCAAGGCAACTTCCAGAATAAGGTGAATATAAGTGACTCTGAATACTGTCCCTCAGTCCTGGTGCTCTGTGCAGAGGGCTGAGCTGAGCACACCGAGTCAGGAGGCCCTGCACTGGGTTAAACATCAGTACAGTCTGATGTGACAGGTGACCTCGTGTCCAGGAGAAAGTCCACAGTCTCTGCAGTCTGTACAAACACACACTTTACTCACCAAAGGCTAGAGTCTGCTGTCTTTATAATCCCTCAGTCATGCAGATAAGTTCCATCACAAGTTGAATTCTTTCAGCTCAGTAAAAGTTTTTAAGAGAATACATTTGACACTCATCCAAATAGCTTCTTCGGTTCTGATAGGGCCAACAGAATTGAACTTTTATTTGGCGATGGATAACTGTTGTTTTGGGCATATGCAAAAATTTGAATATAGAGTGGATGGGCTGTAAAGGCTGCAGAAGAAGCTAATACGAAAGAAATAAGAATACAAAACTGAATAGTTTAGTGTTATCGTACAGACAGGGGTACACTGTGATATTTCTTCACATTACACACAGTTCAGTTTTTTGTCCGTTCACTTGTAACACCATACTTGAACCTTAAAAACAACATTTACAGGCGTGTTTTCTGATAGATTGCCATAGTTAATACAAAAATAAATAAATAAAATCGAGATATTCATTTTTGTTACCCAAAAGGCTATTTAATGCACTTGTGACCCCAAAATTGGCAAAATATCTAGGAGACAGGAAGAACTTTGTTGAAATTGGAAACTGTGTCTCAGATCACATGGTCCTGACATGTGGGGTGGCCCAGGGGTCAATTCTGGGACCCCTTTTGTTCAATCTTCACATGCTGCCATTAGGCCAGTTAATACGCAATAATAAAGTATCAGCAGTCAACTCCAGTCTCTCTCTCTATAAAACCACATCAAATCAAAAATACCTGCAGCTTTTTACCATCTAAAAACATAGCAAAAATCAAAGACATACTGTCTAAACCAGATTTGGAGAGACTTATCCATGCATTTGTCTCCAGTAGGTTAGACTACTGTAATGGCCTGCTTGCATGTCTAACCACTTCAAATGAGTGGTAAGACAGCTGCAGTACATCCAGAACGCTGCTGCTTGGGTCTTGACTAGAACCAGGAAGTACAAGAACATAAGTCCTATGCTCAGAGAACAGACTTTAAAGCAGCTTTGCTTGTGTACAAGTCTCTCCATGGCCTCCTGCTGGTGCCCAGAGTCAGAACATGGGGAATCAGCTTTTTAGTTTTATGCAACTAAAACCTGGAACAGTCTTCCTGAAGATGTGAGACAGGCCTCTACTCTGACAATGTTTAAATCCAGGCTCAAAACGGTTCTGTTTAGCTCTGCATATAACTTATTCTCTTTTCCAGGCTCAAACGGTTCTGTTTAGCTCTGCATATAACTTATTCTCTTTTAATGCAAATTTTATGATGATTATTTATGTTTTGATTTGTTTGTATTGTGATGTTAATGTCTTTCTTATTCTGTAAAGCACTTTGTATTACTTTGTGTACCAGTTGTGCTATACAAATAAACTTGCCTTGCCCTTTCCTTCCCTAATTTAACATTGTGTAATTAACCACAAATGGATTCAATATGAAGGATTCCATACTGTACATGCAGAGTCGTTAACTCTATGCAGTAATATTTCAGTAATCAAACATCTTGATTCTCACTATAATTACTTGACTCTACATTCTCGGGAAACTCTAATGATGAAGCTAATAATGAAAGCTCTTTTAAGTCTGTCTCTGGAGTCCATCTGCACAGCTCCATATAGACACAATCACTGCACTGAATTCTGTCTAATTATCCTTAATAGAGACCGAAGAACTACAGCCATTACTGCAGTGAGTGGGCGTCTGTTGTGCATTAGTTTAGATGTATTCTCCTCTCCTCTGCTAAATCTGTGCAAATCTAATAAAATGCTATGTATAATAACAAGTTGTAAGACGGAAAATTGATTTAGCAAAGTCAAAAAGCGTTACTCCTGACATCCCACTCAAACGCTGTAATGGGGACAGAAGGCTCTCCAAATTGCATGTTCCACTATGCATATATATATATCGCAGGTTTTTAATAATTTATCCGGACTTAAATCAATATCTCCTGTCACCTGCCTAATGAAACTGTGTGTGGGGCTTTAAGTTGGCTTTAATTACTTTTTCTGTGTCATCTGGAACAGCCAGGAATGAATTAAATTAAGTCTAACAGCTATTACGACCTCATGTCTATACTGCACTAGGGCTGTAACAGAGGTGGCACAAGTAGTGATGGGTGAATCTATAAAAAATACTTAGTGAGGTATTTAAAAGTATTCATTCTCAAGCAAAAAATATTGATATCTAAAATTTTTAAATTTATTTATTTATAGTTTATATTTTATATTTTATTCTCACATGTATTTCATTTTTAGATTGGCTCAAATGGGGATGGAGCAAAGATAATCCTGCCAAAGTAAAATTCAATGCATTTTAAACAAAACACATTGGTATCAATATCAAATCACTATTGCAATACTTGCCATAGTGTCACTAGGTGAAGGATTGAAAAAAAGTCACTGGTATTGCTGGCTAGTTCCAATCAGAGGGACAGTCGGCTTGACCTTTTCCGGCGTAATGTAATGTCTATGAGGTTTTTGCCAAGTCGCGCTAAAATCAATAAATACTGACAGATCAGGCAGCGGACAGGGAACCAATCCATTTTTAATTCAATGCACAAAAACAGGAAACCCAAAACATGCACTAGAGGTAAGCCGGAACCCTCCAGCTAAGGTAATCCTGACCAAGCCTTGCTCAAGATCTGGAGATGGGTCCCCGGAAGTGATGTGACATTTGTGAACGAGTCGGCCTTAACATGAGCGGTTGGAACTGGATCTCGGTTTTTAAAAGAACTGCATCTTTTCTTTCTTATTTTTATGTATTTTTACACAGATTGATGCTAAAACAACACAAGAATCAGTACAGCACATAAACTGTATATAGACTTTATACAGTCTATGGTACAGAAGCAGAGCAGGTGACACGAGTGAGAGCCTTGTGCACAAAAAAATCATAATAGCAGTTAGTTTTTAAAGTATTATTATTAGAGTGCAACGTTTTATTTCGATTATGCATCATTTCAAAGGGTAAACGCACTCTCTGTGATTAGTTTGTAGATAAAATGAGTTCTCACATATAAATAAATAAATAGTAAAAGAGCCAGTCTTTTGAACAGCTCTTTGAAAGGAACAGATCCAAAAGATTTGGTTTCCATAAAAGAGCTGAAAGTCCCATCACTAGACACTGGCAGGTTGTCCCCTAACAATAAAGGCTTAAACCTTAAAGAGAGGTCATGGTGTGAGTTAGCTTTTGATTTGATTGGACTGTTTTTGGTTTGACTGGACAGTTTAATGTGCCATTTCACTTGAAGACTCTTCCCTGATTCATTTTTGCGCGAGATCCTAATAATATGAATGCTCTTACCAGTCCACACCATGCCCCCATTTAGTCGGATTAATTGAATTTCTTTAGTTGATTACAGCCTTATATTCGTTGCACAATATAAATCATTAAGTAATATATGTAGACACTTCCCCACCTACACTGCAGCATAAATAGGTCACATATAGTTGCATGTGGACATAAGCAGATGTGTCCGAGGGTTAACACTGCTCAGGCTCTATGGAGGGACTGTACATGGATGAAACATGACTTACACAAGCTAGTTCATGCATGTATCCCCCCTCTGTCTGCGAGGAGGGCTATTTTAGGAACAGCAGCACGATTCATAACATGGGAGTGGGTGACTAAAGACTGCACTGACTCCACTAAAAGGAAGCACATAGCATGGTACAAAGTATAAAACTCAGTAATGTAAGACAACATGCTACAAATAAGCAGCTTTGATTAGAAAAACAAAAACATGTTTGAAAGAAATTATTTGCAGTGCAGTTTGTCCTGCATTTGAACAGAAAATGGGTCAAGTTCTCCAGGCAAACTGTCACCTCCTCTGTGCTTCTGGTAGTTCAATATTTTTCTTATTTTGGAAATGACCAAGTTAGTATCCAGCTTGAAAAAAAATAAAATAATAAATCACAGAAAATGTACTTATATAACAACTTTATGAACAGTGAACTAGCCCTTATCTTACCAGCTGTGTATCCCACGTCCCAGAATCTCCAGTGTAAAAAGAGATTGACAAGTTTTGTGATTAAAGACACATCAAAAGAGCTTCTTTCTCTCTTTCTCTCTCTCTCTCTCTCCCTCTCTCGGAGTTACCTCAAATCCTTTCATCATCTGTCTTTAATTTGTGCTATTCCCCCAGTACCAGGTCTAAGTAGATCTAAGTAGGCAGGATTGATGAGTGTGTTCATTATAGGCTGTGTCAGGCTAATGCTTTGGTGCAGTTGTGAGGGTGGGGGCGCTGTCAGAGGAGGACGTCCTGCCCGAATGACACATTTCACAGTGAGCCGAGAAAACACAAGGAAGCTTTACATTCTGTCAGTCCTGGCACTCCTCCTGTCTGCATATACCATATTTATACATTATATAAAAATACATTTCACAGATGGAGGGTAGGATCATTTAGGCTATATCAATGAAAATGGTAAAGATGTTTCTTTTCTTTACTTCATTGTCTCCATAGAAAAAAATGTCCTCTGCATTTAACTCATTAATCAGTGCTGCTGAGGCAACCTGTCAGGAGCAGTGGGAATAACGTATAGTACCCAGAAACCCTTTCCCACATCTTGAGACAGTTTGGGAGTAACCAGAGATTTGCCTATTTTGCATGTTTTTAGGTTGATGGGGAAAACTGGAATACCTACAGTAAACCCACCCAGACACAGGCAGAACATGCAAGCTCTGCACAAAAGGTCCCACTTTTAACTCTTGAGCGACAAGTCCACCTGCTCATGTGTGTTTTCAAATATTTCTTTATCAAACTAATTCTGGTCATTTACAGAATTAAACTGACTTCACTGCAAGACATCTCTTTTAGTGAATCTAAATGGCATTTGTCTTTTTAAAATCCTTCACTCCACACTGTGCAGACATCTAAACCAAGGGTTCAGATGCAAAGTGGAAAAAGAAATTTGAAAAATAACATCCATTTTATTTTAAGATTCAAATGTAAATGTAAATGTAATGTAACCAAACCAAAGACATCCAATAAAATCCCCCATAAAACATGATATTCCCCCTCCACAGTCTGAAACACAGGGCTCTGCTTGTCACGACCTGAGAGAATCACAGAGGAAACAAGGCGAAAAGAGGACACAAAGGTCAGTGTGTCAGGTGGTATCCGTGCTGCATGCCAGAGAATGGAAGTGCTATAACTACATGGTATACAACAAGTACATCAATAAATAAAACACAAGCCTGCACATATTAAGATTCATAAGATCTTATTATGGTAATTATAATTAGTATAATTAGTTAGTTACTTTATCGCTCCATATCAGATTGCATGCCAGAGATGTAAACAAGCACTGAATTGCCTGTAAATGAAGAACTAGGGATTTGTACTAATTCTATATGCAATATTCCATAGTATGCAATTGCCTCTCCACAGATCTAACCTGTATCTTGCCCTGGTGCCATAATATGCTTGTCTCCATGGAGATAGACGGTTAATGCCATAGTGTTGAAGTGTCTTTATAAAGCAATAACATCTCCATCGGAAACCAGCAAGTGGTGTACCCTCTGCCAGAAAAGTTACACAGTGCACCTTTAAGTTGAGCTACATTGTTCTAGCATCAACTTTCCAACAACTAACATTCCATTCCAGGAAAACTTTGGAACACCATCTATGACAAGAAAAAGAACATCTGTTGCTTCCCTGTTTTTAAGTTACATCTGACGTTACAAGTGGAAGGACATTTTAGAAAAGTGCAGTCCGCTGTTTGGTTTCTGTATGTATGTTGTTCACAGTCTCAGAAATCAATCATTTTTGTTTACCTCTCTCGCTCTGCTCGTTTTGTTGGATGTGAGGCTCAGAGAGGAAGGATGCTAAACAAACACTCCAACCAACCAGCGATTTCTCAGTGTGTGGAAAGACAACGGCCAGTGGCTCTGTAAATATCGAAAGCTCCAAATGTCACACAAGGAGAAAGGGAAGGATGGAGAGGGAAAGAAAGAGAGAGAGAGAAGGAGGGTGAGAGGGGAAGAGGAGAGAGAAAGCGAGGAAGGAGAGGGAGAAAGCGAGGAAGGAAATGAATGAGTGAGAGAGAGAGCGAGAGAGAAGGAGATGGAAGAAGAAAGGAAAGGGGTGAGAAAGAGCGGGTGCAAGTGAAAGGGAGAGGAGAGAGGGAGAAAGAGAGGAGGAGAGAGGGAGAGACAGGGGAGTGAAACAAAGAGAACGAATGAGGGGGTAGACGGGGGCAATATAAAGGGATGGAGAGAGAGGAGGAAGAAAGAGAAAGGGAGCTCAGAGGAAAGGAGAGAGAGGGGGGTTGTTGTATTCAGGCTAACAATCACGTCTGTGCTGTCAATTCAACTGCAGCACATGTCAAAATAGTTCCAGTGGTCGGTGACTCAGAGCGAGGGAGATAGCTGATTTGAAAGTCATAGTAATAACATAAAAACAGAGCTGCACGATGGTGGTCGATAAGGCTGTAGCATGGTCTGAATGCCAGTTTACTGAATGTCTCTCCCACTCTTCAGTCCCATTTCACAGTAACTAAATCTGTCCTGCTCAATAAAACATAGAGACTGAACAAAACAACAGAAGTTATCAATCTCCATAGAGACAAGCAGGTGACACCATAAGGCTAAGTAATCTTTGTAGCAATAAAAGTGCCCATAATTGATTTAATGCCATACTGTGAAACATTCCAGGCAAAGCAATAACATCTTAATGGAGACAAACAGTGATGGGTGAAGCTAACGGTCAGATTTGTGGCCTCATTTTCCAAAGTGAATTCCCGTCCCGGTGCCAAACCCACAGCTGCCTCTGTTAAGTTTCCGAGATTTGGTCCGTGTGTGGATTTGGACAGGCTGCCTGATAAAAAATGTATTGTCACTTTCCCGAAACTCACTCCCGCTCCCTCTGCATCCAAACAGCCAGGCGGACGACGCCCTAGGGCAGTACCTCAGAAATACTGTAGGGGGCAACGACAACTCCAGGGCCAAATGCTGCAACTCTACACCTGTCGGTCAAGAGCATTTGGGCATGAATCAAAACTGAAAAATTGCTGCCAAATTTTAGTATTGATCATTAAAATCCATTATTATTTCTCACTTTCCTAATTCGCTGTCAGAAGCCAGAGCGAACAACTACCATGCTAACAGCGCACTAGTCTTACTTCCTTGTTCTCAGACAAAGAACAGTCAGATTTTGAAATTAAGAGTGAAATGTCTTGCCCAAAAACAGCAAAGAATGGATTGATTGGAGCTGGAATAGAACCACTAACTGTCTAATTACCTCCAGTCTCCTCCACCTAAGCCACAAGTGCAGCCAGTGTTACTTGAATATCTTTGCACAAGAAAATACAACATGCAGACACCTCTTAGATCTCAAAGCAGGAGGGCTAACCACTCTGCCAGTTGCCTTCTTTATTAATATCAAAATTTGTTTAATTAGAATATGACCTTTATCTCTCCTCCGTCTTCTTCCTGTCTTTTCTTTTCACTTTTCACATGCTTATGCAGGACACAGAATACATGCCACTCAAAATGACCCATGCCTGTATAATTTAAGCAATTTAGAGCATAATTAAAACAGCAGTGTCCTTAATAGAGTGATAACATGGGAGCAGATAACAGAATAAAGTGTTACTAGGCAACAATAGACTTTTAATTGAGAGACATTTAAAACTATAAGGGCTGATGTGATTGCTTCATGGCCTCGGTTAAGTATGTAATTGTCTTTAGTTATTTACAACTTTAATTAACCTTTTCCTCATGCCTAAATACACTTTAAAACAGGGTCAATTAACAGCAAAAGGATTAAGAATCTCCACTAATGCTCAGGATAGGGCTGGCAAGTTGTTTTGTTATAAGGGGATGCAGTTACTGTAATAAGGTTGAAAGTTACTGTAATATTGTTGAAATAGACTTAACAATTATGACACCTTTTCATGTTTCACCAATTATTACCTGCTTTGGTGGGATGGTACCAGTGGTAAATATGAGACAAACAGAAGCATGGTAAAACCCTACATACCCTACATTAGGAGTCAAACCCTACTGGAACCTCCCAACCTAGGCGTCGGGATCCAAATTTGGGTCCTCAAATATTATCAGGGAGTCCCAAGAGGTTCTTAGAAGTAAGTAAGATGCCATTCCTACATTAAAACTCATAGAGTTGGACCCCCTTTTCTATGAGGTATTTTATGATCATTATTTTTCTGTAGCATCTGTATTAACCAGAAAATATGTATTCAATTTTTAAAAATATTTTTTTCTTAGACAGTAGCTTCTTGGGTAGTAGAAGGATGTTGGGGTCGCCAACATGTTCATGGGTAAAATGGGGGTCACTGCCCTTGCATATTATGGTGCTTGCTTCTCTAAAGTCTAGTTTGATATGCCAAAATTAATAATATATTTTTTTAACAGAAAATATAATAAAAATCAAAATTTTAAAAATATTTTTTTCCAAACACAAGCACATTGTAATAATGTGTACCATAGTATCACATAGCCATAGTATCAGAGTAAAAAACACACTGTCATATAATGTTGATGTGCCCCAGGGGTCAATCCTGGGGGCTCTTCTATTCAGTCTGTACATCAGTGACTTGACGTCTGTATGTTCTGGATGTGATGTACAAATATACGCAGACACCACTGTGATCAATGTACATGGAAAAGAAGCTGCTAAAATCTTTCTGAAAACATGGTGCATATTTTAAATTGGATAACTGAATCATGTTTGCATCTAAATGTTAAAAAAAAACCCCAGAACATATATTTTTCACAAAAACAGTGAAGCTAAAGTTAGCAAATCTGAGATACATCAGGCACAGTATTTTTTTTAATTCAATTCAATTCAAGTTTATTTATATAGCACATTTAAAACAAATTCAACTGACCAAAGTGCTTCACATAAAAGAAAAAAAAAACAAAACAAACAAAAAACAACAAAAGAAAGGTAACACGATACATAGAAAAAGAACAATAAAATACCAAGATATCCTGTCTAGCTCGTATTAGCTAGACAGGATTACACTATGATAATTCCACATCTAACCTACTGTGTCACCAGCTGGTCACAGGGCTGTAAGACACCGCTGAAGCCAGTCCATTCTGTCTACAAACAGGCCCTAAAAGTCCTGGACATGAAACCTTTTCGCCATCACCATTGCAGTATTTTGGTTAAATATAAACTGTTAAACTGGGAAAATGTGGTCAAAACACAAATCTGGTCTTTGAAATCCTACACGGCCTGGCTCCACCACCGCTTTTGGATTTCTTTAAACAGAGCAGCAGACACACCAGATCTGCTACTTCAAATAATCTAGTCGTCCCTTAAGAAAAAGTGTCTTCAGCCAATCTGCTTTTTCTGTGTAGAGCTGTGTAAAAAGGTACTTAAAGAGTAAAAAGTATTTTGCACCGATTTTGAAGTCATAAGGCTCCAAATGTATTGATTTTGATAAAGATTTCTGCTGATTTTTGTTCACCAGAAACAATTAAATAGATTGTTTTTTACTAGCTGTTTTTATCTGTGTATTTTTGTTTGCTCTAACTACAAATGTGTTAAAAATAAATCCCTCAGACTTTTCTGCATGTCTTAAACAGTAATAAAAAATAATTTTACTTTTCAGTCCAGTTCAAAAATGTAATGGGGTTGAAAGTACAGATACCTTCTATCAAATGTAGTGAAGTAAAAGTAAAAAGTATCCACTTTAAAATGTACTAAAGTGAAGTACACATTTTTTGTACCGATACTTAAATATAGTGCTTTACTACTTTTACTTTGTTACATTCCACCACTGTCTATGTGTTTGTGCTTTTGCAGAATGCTGTTATACGTTTCACACAGTAATCTGATTTTAAGTGCCCTCTTCACTTTTATAGGTTTTTACTAAGCTTTTAGTATATAATGTAAATGTTGTCTTTTGTGCCGGCATTTTACACCTTGCCTGAGGACTACAGTTGGAAACTTGCTGTATAGCTAATACTGGTGCATTTACAGAAATGTTTATTAAGAAAATGGCTCCATCAGTGGAAGAGGGCTTCTCTGATTTGAGCCTGGTGAACTGACACTCCCATGTACGAAATATATGTAGATCGAATATATAACATATTTATTAACCAATGGAAAACAGTTACAAAATCTTTTCAAAATCTTTTATCTTTTATCTTTCTCATTGTTTTGCATTGTTCTTAGCCCTACAAGTACATAAATATTCATTGGTTGCTTGGCAGACATTAACACATAGAGGCGACATTTACTTGTGACTGTAGGAGAATACTAACTAATAGGACATAAGCTCTAACAGGTGCGCCCCTGTCACCTGGAGGACACTGGGAGAAGGACCACATAAAAACACCTGACAAACTTGAATCACTTTTCAAGAGTGCAGTTAAAACAAAGAGCTCATTTAGTGTTCAGATATAGCTGTCTGGGCTGCACACAGTGAATGATGTCTTCTGTAGTGGCTGATTGTTCCAGCATTATTTGAACAGAGGCTGCTATTTTTAGAATGGGCCCAATTACACTGCAAAAGAGCTATTTCTATGGGTTAAAATGATATGAATTCAAAATAATTACATGATTACTACACTATGACTTGATAATAGAAGTAAGTATCACAAAGTAATCAAGTATATTTAATCAAAACACGTAAAGGGCCCATATTACACTGTTTTGTAATCTATGTTATAATGTTGTTTCCTCATCAAAAACTGTTTCATTCACATGTTTAACACACAAACCCTTCATATTTAGGCTGAATTCTTCTCTCAAACAGAAAACACTCTGTTCCACCTTGTGATGTCATGTGGTAATATAGGAAGTGCTCCACTGTGTTTTAAACTCCATACACCTTCACTAGAATCATTTGATAATTTCAGCCCTGGAACTGCCAATCTCTACTGAACAAAAGGTTGAAAACTTGAAAACTACTACTTCATGACATCATAAGGTGGAAAAGAGCGTTTTGAGCTTGACATCATAAGTGGAAAAGAGCGTTTTGAGCTTTGGAGATGTAGACAGACTAATAATGAAGGGTTACTCAAACATGTGTGACTGAAACAAAACACAACTCCGATTATGTTTTTGATGAGGTAACAACATTTCAACATGGCTTAAAGCTCACAGGAGTCTGTTTTACATAATATAAGACCTTTAAATTAAGAGTAATATGCTCCAAATTCAAGTCATTTTAACTAATTGCGGTTGCTTCATACAATATTGACCAAAAGTGTGCGGAGAGTTAATTTGACATTCATTCTGTTATTTGACTGTACAATTTGGATAAGATTTTCTCAAACAGATAAACCCACTCAAAACTCAGTCCTGGCAATGAGCTAATGAACAAAGTGTTAATTGTCAGATGAGCATTTAAAACAGATTTGACAGAGGTGGAATAATGAGGAGTTACATAATGCACTACTTTTCATTGCCTACACGCTTTCTGACAACTGAGATTTAGTTTTTAAGGTGAATGGTATGTTTTAGATGTATATGTAATAAAGATATGCTTGTAAACATGTTTTTAAATGTGTTATTTAAAAAAGTCCCTGAATAAGGCATTAACTTGAAAAAAGGGGCGACAATATAAGATTACTGCTTCGTTTAATTAATTCTTTACTTACTTAATTACTTCACTATAAAAAAATAAAATAGATAAAAGTAACTACAATGAAAGAGATATAGATGTAATAAATAAGTGAAAAAATATAAGAATAAAAAACATTTTTCTTTAATAGAGATAAAATAGAGATTAATAGAGAACAAAACGCAAGGGTATCTATAATTGGTATAGATTATATAAGGGTACATTTACACTTGTCCTGGTTTGATCCTGATTTGAGTCCACTTTGGGTTCTGATGTTGACTTGGTTTAGTCCTGGTGTAGTTCCGGGTTTAGTCCCAATTTTGATGTAGTGTGAAAGCTCCTTAAAGAAGACCTGCAGTGTTTGTGTCTGCAATATAGTTATAATCTATGACACCTGAGGATCATTATGTTATAATTTGGACATTTTAAATCGCAATATTCATTTAAAACAATTTAATAAAAGAAACAAGTCCGCTTACTTCCGCGTTAGAAAACTGCGGCAGCTGTCAGCCCCTCCTATGGATATCTGCACATCACACTAGCACACTAGCGGTCCACAATGCTTTACGTATGCATAATGTACCAGCCACGAAATAACCAAATAAAAATAAAGTGACTACAGAACGTTTTAAAACCCTACATTTATGAGAAATTATTACAAAATCCAAGCTAAGGTTTAACTTTCTTGGGAACAATTGGGCCGTCTCTCTCAATTGCCCTGTCTCGGCATAGCGCGATTCCATGTTCCTCCATTACTTTGAAATACGGACACAATTCCATCTAAAAGCCATCCTTAAATGACCTGGCAGAGTTGATTAGATCCTGTGGTTGCCCTGGGAGATGGCGTTAAATGATTTTCAGTGGAGTGGCCGACACTGTGGAGCAGCAAAGTGCCTCACACCAGTAAAACGTGACAAATGAGGTTCCATCATTACCTCATATAGAGACGGTCGCAGTTTGAAACCCACCATGCATGATAAAGGAGCAGCTTATTCTACAGTATCTCAAAGTCAGTGTCTGGGCTCCAGAAATGACTTTTATTATGACACTACCTCACTTGTCTTGACCGTATGTCTCTGTGTGCTCATTATTATTCCTCAGTTTGAGTCATTTACAGAATTTGCGTCAATCATGCTAGTGGTTAGCTTGACTTTATTTTTATAACTTTACTTGCCAGAAATGGTTCAAACGATCAAATCTGTCAGATGTAGCCTTAGTCTGTCATTCATTTAAGTAAAATAGAGTTCTCGAAGAAAAGTTTCCTGCCGTAATCACCAAACACATTAAAGGTGTTATGCAAAGCTAACATTGTTCCCTCATCAAAAACATGTCTGATGAGGTTTTAGATGTCATTCATGCATGTTTCAGTAATTTAGCGATCTCTCCCGGGTCCTGTTCGAACCCTCCTTATGGTTAGCTGTAAGATTCTGTCCAAGGCTCAGCTCACAAGCCTACGACACCCATGCTCCCACATGACAGTTCTCCATAAATATACAAAAACATGATACAAAACACAACAGTTTGACAAATCTGATGCGATGTGCAGTAGTTTCAGTAGCGGGACGCACACTGATTGTGTTGTGATAGTGCTCTGAAGGGGGAGTGACTTAGCACATAAAGTAAAGGGAGGGAAAATTCAGAGTGTCAAAATGAAAGTGAAACTTACAAAACATGTTAATATGTTATTTTCTGTGAATATAGAATTTTCAAAACAATAAAAGTTAACATGGTGATCTAAATGTTGTGTTAGCAGTTAATACCCCATAATAGTGTAATACCCCCTCTTTAATAGAGTTCTCAGAGAAAGTTTCCTGCTGTAATCACCAAACACATTCAGTTGTTTATTTCACTTAAGTTAGTTTACCCTGATGTTTCCCTGCACTGATCTGTTTGCTCAGGTTTATTAGGTCTTGTCAATTCCTCTCTACACAAACATCATACTGCAGAACCTTGTGACTAAGCTAAGTATCATGAAGGTATAGGTTAAACAAAAAAGTTGATCCTAAATACGTTTTTTATGTTACCTTTTTCCATTTAAAAAAACCATAAGATTTTGACTAACTAAATTCCATAAGCATGACTTGTGTCCCCAGATATGAGGTTAAACATGATTTATTCCTAATTACAAGCACTGAACCATTTTAATATGATCTTTTTCAAAATATCCAATATAAGTTCAAATAAAAAAATATAAAAAATATATTTAAATGGAAAAAGGTGATTTAATGCATCTATTTAGTGTCAAACTTTACGCCAATAACACACATTTACAAGAACTGCTCAAACAATTAGCTAAAAATTATATAAAAAGTAAAAAATAAACAAGAACAGATGTAAACAAATGAAAACAGATCAAAATTCACTAAGAGGTAATTTGTCCTCTGCATTTAACCCAGTTTTGTGCAGCTGGGGGAACTTGAGAGCAGTGGGCGACAGCAGTGCACCACAGGGATCCATGTCAACAGATCTAGCATCTTAGTTTTAAATACCTCTGGGAATTAGCCTACTTTTCATGGTTTATGTTACCAAGGGAAACCAGAAGAGAGGAGGAGAGGAAAGCCACCCAGACACACAGAGAACATGCAGTATCCACATGGAAAGGAATCTGTCAAGCAATCTGTCTTTACCAATGTACGAGTATCTATAACCTAAAGCCTTAAAGTATGTACAGCCATTAGAATAATACGCTGCAATGCTGAATAACCAAAAAACCTTCAGAAGCAACAAGCATCTTAAATCCCAACATTTCAGAACCAGAATGCATTTACTTATATAATAAAACAGCACAAACTCAGCCACCGTGGCCATGGAGATGTTATTGCTTTGCTTGAAATGTTCCACAGTATGACATTTTTTTTGAGCAATAAAAGTGTAATGCCATATAGTGGAACATTCTGGGCTAATTACCTCTCAGAGAAGACAAGCAGGTAGTGGAGTCCTCAACATAAAGTAGTGTAAACCACGTTACGCTACCAACTTGATTCGCAGTTGGAGATGGTTTACATGCAGGCAAAAATTTAAATAATAATGAATTATAAAAATACACTGATTGGACCTCAAAACTGACAATCAAAAATGTAAAAAATATCATATAGGCCTGTCATAAAAGTTAACAAGTTAAGTCACCATCTGATTAGGAGCTTAATGCAGAGGAAATGTCAAATTGCGATAGATATAGATTATAAAAAGCTCATCCGGGAAGCGTTAATCAGTGCAGTCTGCTTGTGTCTGAGCCTCCTGCTCTCTGGAGTTGAGTGCTTTCTCTGCAGAGCACTTGATTGCATGTGTGCACCTGTGTCTGGAAATAAATAGGCCCACTTTGGCAGGACTGTCTCTGAGGACAATACAAAGCGCTGGACATTTTGGCACCTGCACATTACTCTAAAAACACCATTGTACCAGGTGGGAGATAGAGGACAGTGGTTTGAAATGGGCTGACACTGGGTCAGACAGAGGCTCAAAAGCTATTTCATGGCACACTATAAAAAGTCTGTAAATATCAGCTAAAATCACCACCAAATCTGCCTGTCACAAATGTGTGCTATGTGAAATATAAGGCAAGGTATAGTCTATTGATCCCTCGTGAAGGAAATTAATTCTCTGATTTTGCTTCATGCTTCAACCAGAACCACTAGGGCGACCTGTCAGGAGCAGTGAGCTACTGCCGTACAGCGCTCGGGGACCCATCTCCAGATCTTGAGCTGGGCTTGGTCAGGACCGCCTTAGCTGGAGGATTTTGCTGATGGTGCATGTTTTGGGTTGAAATATAACAATAATCCTGGAAACCACTTTATTCCACCTAACAAATAACCCTAAATATTAATAACAGGTCACTCCCGCTAGTGTTAGCAACAGGTTTGACTGACAGCGTGGTTAAGAGGGGTGTTACTACTGTTACTTGCCACACTCACTTAGTCCACTTCTTTATACAGTATGCTATTAATTTCCACTGTTCTCGATCAACTACTATTACTATTACTACAAAATGATCAGATCTTGTAGTAGTAGTAGTATTGGAAGTAGTAGTAGCAGCAGTAGTAGTAGTTGGTATTGGAATTGGAAGTAGCAGTAGTGGTATTGGAAGTATAATAATAGCAGAATTATTGTATTATTATTACGTATTTAAATACATGTTATTATTATATTTAATTTAAGTTTAATCAAAGATCTCATTATTTAATGATACATTTAATTATTTGATAAGTTATTTAAATCATTAATGACATTTTAAATTATTTTGCATGGTTACACCTCCTTACAGTCTTCACTCTTTCACTAAAAGCCTTCATCTCCTCCTGCTGTCCCTCCTCTTTTTGTCTTTTGTGGGTTTGTCCTTCCTAGTTCATAGCGCGTTCACTTCTTGGCGGGTGTCGTCCTGTCTCACACCCACTGCCTTCAGCTGAACGTGTCACCGAACGCCTCGCCATCTGGCCCTCTCTGTGTCCTCTCCTCCTGCACACAGAGTCTCCGTCTGTCCTCGAACGCACCATTGCTCTCCACATGTAAAAATAAGTCATGTAAAAATAAATGAAACCCCAGCAGCTGTCTGAGATGATGTGTTCAAGGTTGTCAGGAATTTGATGTTATTTGTGAGTACAGGTTTAGTGCTGGCATTGAGACATTTTATACAGAGCGTGACTGGATTACTGGGGATGCAAAAGAGCTTATAACATTGAAAGCCAAGGAGATGATAGGTACTCACTTTTACTGGTTTAAATATGGTTTATGAGAATAGAAGCAACTAAAATGACATCTAACTACTCTAAATCATGAAGGGTAGACTGATCAGGTGATCGTGTTATAAGAAAAAATTTAGGGCTGTTTCCCATTCAAAAGATAGATTTAGTTTTAAAGAAGACCTATTGTGCTTGTGCCTGTGCTATAGTTATAATCTATGACACCCGTGGATCATTATGTTATAATTTGCACATTTGCACATTCACAATATTCATCTAAAAAAAAGTAAGTCCGCTGACTTACATGTGAGAAAACTGCGGTGCCCAACGGGAGCTGATTTAGCCGTAAACGTGATCACGAGAGCCGTGGAGCTGTCGGCCCCTCCTATACATAGCTGCAGAGCACACTAGCGAGTAGCGGATTTTTTTTGCGTTTGTACCAAAATGACTACGCCACGCTACCAAATCTTACGCATATCATCAATTAAGAAAATAAAACTGGAGAACAAAGTAAGTACAGAGCAGTTGGTGTATGCCAGTGGCAGTGAAAACGGGGATTGATTTGCAATATGTCGTCTTCAAAATAAGTGATTAAAGATTGCTCAACATTAAACATGCACGAATCACTCCAAATACAACTTCGAGAGGGTAAATGAGGAGAGGAAACTATAACATGGTTAAAAGCTCTGAAAAGTTGATTTTGCATAACAGGTCTGCTTTAAATTGTTGATCGCTATAGCAACGGTCCTCATTTCTTATCATTCAGAAACCCATGGATAGCTCAAGATCGGGAGATGGGTCCCCTGCTGCTGCATTACGGTTGCCAACGGTTACTGAGAAGTCGCCCCTGCAGCATTGTAGAATGGGTACAGGGGACAACATGCCCCATAGTGACAACAAACTCTTAGCTTAGTTTAAGTACATTAAAAGTGTATGACCATAACTAACTTTTCTTTTTTTTTTTTTATGACATTGCCTATTCACTAAACACACAAAAAAATCAGATAAGCTCAGTACATTTTGCTGAGTTTTAATGCAGTAATAATAAGAGGTCAGATTTTACAAGTCTGGATCATTATATCTTTGCAATAAAGGGCCAATGCTTTTGCCCTTTAGTTTATTAGAACATCTAAAATATATTATTTTGGTGAGGAAATTTCAATTATTTATTTATTCTGCAAAATTTAGGTTAAAGGTGTACTAAACAAATTTTCTGATGAAGGCTCCACCATCTGCTTGTCTCCATGGCAATGTTAGCACTTTCTCTTGAACATTCTGCTCTAGGCCATAAAACATAACTATCTTGCATCTATTCAAAGTGTTTTTATTTCTTAAAAACGCCTGTGTTCTTACTATGAGTAGGCTCGGCTCTCAACAGATCTAACCTGTAACTTGGTGTCACAAAGGCGTCAGCTTCATGTCTCTGTGGCGATAGTTAAGTTTAATGCCATACTGTGGGACATTCCCAGCAACAAACCAACATCTCCATGGTGGTGGATCCTCCCACAGAAGTTACAGTGCACCTTTTAATTAAATGCAAATTTACTCTTGGAAACCTATTCATGGGTTTCAGCTTTTGTTGCAACATTTTTACTCATTTGAGGATATAATAATAATATTTAGTTTTAAATTGTTAATCATTATGGCAACAGTCTTACATTTTCTTCATTCTGAAACCCATAGATCTTCTTGTAAACCCTTCTCCAAATGGCCTTTAATGCCTCTACCCCAGCAGTGAAACCAGTCAATCCAAGGTTATGTAAACTGCATTAGCCGTAACATTTCAGCGCTAACCTTCTGTGTAACACTCCATTACGATGCTAAAAGGTCACACGAGGTCGTCTCTTAGGCGTCCTCTCTCTCGCCTCCATCCCCTGGCAGTGTGAGTCAGTGCCACAGCAGCCCCCAAGTCACCTGCCCTGATCCCACTGAATAAAGCATGCAGAGCAGAGCAGGGGCTATTTTCAGAGACGTCCTCCCACCCTCAGTCCTTAAGTCCTAAAGGCTCACTGGAACTACCCGGTCTGGGCAAATGGGCTTGATCTGTCTCCAAAACAGCTGGTGTCATGGGAAAGAGGAGAATGCAGCAACGTAAACATACTTTTTTGACCTCGAGGAGAAGTGCATTTTAGATGTTAGACTAACTTAAATAATCCAATGCATTTCGCATTTTTCTACATAAATAAGCTATGGAAAAATATTTTGGTTGTCAATAATAGGTTTTGGGTCATGTTACTGATTAGAAATAAAAGAATTATTCAACTAGGAAGCCTGTATTTCCAACTTATTGTCATCTGTCTGTTGCTTTCTGCAAATCATTGTTTAGTACCTTTTCCTATTAAATAACTCTTCAATGCACTCTCTGTGGTTCTGGTTAGTTCATCCAAACCCGTAGATAACCCGTTGATGATAGGGATGTGGGTGGAGTGTCTTGCCCAAGGGCACAACAACTGTTTCCACTAGAGCCACTGCTGCCCCACTGTGGCACCTGGTATTCCCAGTGGTCTCCCATCCAAGTACTAACCAGGCCCAACCCTGCTTAGCTTCTGACATCTGACGAGATCAGGCATTAACAAGCAGTTAAGGCCTCCTCCTTCCTACCATTTCAGCCATGAGCTCCCACCACAATAGCAGCAGCAGAAGCATCAGCCGCCTCAGCCTCTCCATTTCTTCACCAACAAGTCTATTTTCTAAACCATAGAATGACATCAGTGCATTATTCATTATTATTCATGCTACTACTGGTCCCAAATATTGTTTTGAAATGTAGTCTGTCCACCAAAATGACTTTGTGTGAACTGAAATAAAAATACTGAATCCATCTGTTGCTTATTTGGGATGGGTCTCAGGGGCAGCACTCTAAGCAATTCCCAGAACAACCAAAAACACAACCTAGATATCCCCATAGATCTGACCCTACTCCTGATGGGACAAGTCTGGAACACACTATCAGGGAGGGGGCACCCATAGGACCACAACAGATGCTGGAGTCACCCCAACTGACTTTTTAAGCAACCAATCATCCAACAAAGTAAACTCATTGTAGTTACCGTACTTGTGCATGTGGCCTTGTACTCAACGCTGTATAAATTTATATTGCAGCTATATTGATCGAACACAAGTTATCCTGTTTGTTTACGTTTTACCGATAAACATGCTCCATTGCTTTGTTATGACACTTTTAAATCCGGTCATACTTGTTGAAGCCAATTAAACGACAACACTAAAAATAATAGCACCGTTAGCATGCCAAAACAACTGTGATATATGACGCCAGTGTGAGTGAGTCTGCTGCCTCCGGCCTTGTTTTGTCCTCCTCTTCTCTCCCTTTTTTACCTTTACATTTAATGATGCTTTAACTTCTCCCCACAGTCTTAAAACACACTCGCCTGGTGCTTGACTCACTCCAGGGGATGGATGCTCTAATCACCTGAAGATTCTGAGAAGCAGCGAAGAGGAAAAATGAGCGATTAAACAGAAACGGTGCTACAGAACTTTAGCTTATATGAGGTAAGGTTATGAGTCAGTACTATTTCAAACATGAGTGGGTGGACGTGGCCTGTGTGTGGGTGGTAATTGGAATAACGTTTTGGTAAAAAGATAAGATATATACTACCAGTCAAACGTTTGGACACACGTTCTTTATTTTCATTACTATTCACATTGTAGATCCTCACTGAAAACATCAAAACTATGAATGAAAAAACATAGGAAGTAGTAAACAAAAAATAAACTTGAAGTGGCCACCATTTGCTTTTATCACTGGTTTTTACATGGCACAACAAGTGCAGTGGTGGAAGGTAAAGAAATACTAGTAAAGTACTGTACTTAAGTAGAGTTTTTAAGTATCTGTACTTTACTTAAGTAAATTTTACAGTGGATACTTTTTACTTTTAGGTAGGTATGTGTACTCCACTACATTTTTGAACTGGACTGAAAAGTACTTTTCATATGATTTGAGGGGTTATTTTTACCATGTTCCTGACTAAAGTTTCGAGTTCAAGCTTCGACTTTGAGCAAACAAAAATAAATACACAAAATTCATAAGAAAAATTAAGAAATTGATTTGTATTGTTACTGTTGACCAAAATATGTATAATTTTTAATCAATATCGCTACAATTTAACACATTAACAACACTTGTGAAACACTTTTACTTTTTACTCTTAAAGTACATACAATACTTAAAGATTTTTTACCTCTGTACCTATACCTCTTTCAAAACTGAGTACTTCCACCACTGGTCAAGTGAAAACCACTTCAGGGCACTTCATTCTAAAGCTCTTTGAGAGAAGACCAAGGGTTTGCAGTGATGTGAATAAAGCACTTTTTGAATACAAAATATATATATAAAAACATTTAGTTGAGTTATTTAATTATTTTTTCATTTACTACATAATCCCATATATCTTGATTGATTGATTCTAGCTATACTCACTCGAATGTATGTATCCATTGTGGCCAGTCTACAGTGCTAATTAGTTCTTTGCCTGCATCTAGTTACTAAAGAGAGAACATTTAATAATCCTGTAGGTAAAAAGCCCAGAGCCTCACAGTAATGAGCAGACAGGGAGTTTGTGTAGAACAGGACTGACAGGCTCAAATAGGCCATGTTAACTGTGTGTGCTTAGAGCTGGCTATCGGGTAAATTAGTATCAGCTGAATATGGAGGATAATTGTTCTATTTTTACCTCCGTCTTGGGGGATTATCCCATCAACTATGAGACTTGAGCAGCATTTATCAGTGCCAGACATTTGATCCTTTTTTGAGTCATCCATCCTCATCTGCTTTTATTGAGCTGAGTCCCTTGGCAGAAGCAGCGCCTCTGGGTTATTACCAAAGCATAGCCGAGCCTGGAGACCTATAGTCCCCCTGGTGTTACCTCATGTTCTCTCCAGATCCCCTCCTCCTCCTGGGACAGACCAGTGCTCCAGGGAGAGACAAACCAAAGAGGACCAGAAAAAAACCTTAGCTAACTCCAAGCTCTGTCAGTGTGGAGGAGCAGCGTCTCTACTCTGAGCTCTTCATCTGTCAAACCAGGCACACAGCCAAAATAAGACATATTAGAAGACAATAACTGAAACAGGTCCATTGATTTCTGGTTTGAAACATTAGAGCTGATTTCTGCATGCCCCTTCATGGTATGCCACTGTCAGTGCCATCACAGTCAAGCATGCTGAAGGCTAGCTGCAGGTCACAATCGCAAACAGCATTTTTTGCAAAAATAACTATGCAACACTGC
>KN481192.1:69932-86119 GCA_000787095.1 Periophthalmodon schlosseri
CTACATGTTTTTTCAATGTATCACAAACATAAAATAAAATGGAAGATCATAGTAGGGGGCATGTAGGAGGTAGAAACTGGAATTCTGTGAGTAATGGCACCTCAAAGCACATCACTAAAACAGATAAACATGACTAATCACTTTGAATAGAACTTAAATACCCCATATTACGCTATTTTCTCATCCATGTTCTAATGTTGTTGCACACATATATCTGGAGTTGTGTTTTGTTGCATTCACATGTTTAACACCCTGCATATTTAGGCATATTTAGTTCTTCTCTCAACACTCTGTTCCACCTTGTGATGTCATGTGGTAATACAGGAAGTGCTCAACTGAGTTCTTAAACTCTATACACCTTCACTAGATTTTGGATAAATTCAGTCCTGGAATTTCCAGTCTCTACTGAACTAAAGGTAAAAGGTAGCTGCTAACTTGAAAACTACTGCTTCATGACATCACAAGGTGGAACAGAGCATTTTGAGCGTTGGAGATGTAGACAGATTAATAATAAAGGATTACTCAAACATGTGAGAATGAAACAAATTTGAGCGTGGAGATGTAGACAGATTAATAATAAAGGATTACTCAAACATGTGAGAATGAAACAAAACACAACTCCAGGTATGTTTTTGAGGAGTGAGTTTCTCACATGGCTTGAAGCTCACAAGAATCAATTTTGTGTGATTTGTGTGAAGACCTTTAAGTTAATGGTGGGTGAAGACAATTATAAGATTAAAAGCTCTTAAAAATCAAGTTAGCATAACACGACTCCTTTAACAATAATAGATTTTAGCACTATAAAAACTATTATACGGTGCTATGAGGCAGCAATTACTTAACCTGTCAGGCGATCTAATGTAATAACCATGCTTGTTAATGATGATATATGACAACATGGTTCAGATATTCATGAATTTTAATATGATGGTAAAAAAAAACAAAAAAAAAACCTCAGCCTATTTTGCTTTGTAATCTATAAGTGGGATCCAATCCTGTTTCCCCTGTGAAGCTCAGATCAGCTGCTGTGACTGTTTTTAGCCACAATAATATCAGTCTGGAACATGGCCATGAAATGAGTGTTGCTTCTCTCTCTGACATGCCGGGATGCATATATCGTGCCTATGGTTGATATAATCCACATTACATTAATTAGTCAACACAAGGCAGCCACACACGCAATTACTGTTCAGATATGAATAATGCAGTTTGTGCATGTTTAAACCAGGCATTTCTGAGGAGGTGTAACTGTGCATGTTTTAACTCCAGGCTAATGTTTAGAGACTGAATATGCAGATTCGGCTTTGCAGTGTTCAAGAAGTCTAGTATTTGGGAGGGTTATAAAAGCACTATTTTGCTTTGGCCTTGAGCATGTACAAGATATTTTAATTTCAAATTTCAATCAAAGTCTATGGAGTATTTTTTCTGCTTGAGAGGTTAGCTAAGTGAAAACATATGTATGGCAGTATGAGAATTACTGCTTAAAACATCCCTTGAAGTTGTAAGTAAATAATTGTAAGATACAACTCAGACGCATTATGACAATTGTACTTTGCAGTTCCATACCTAATAAATCATCTGACTTGAAAAACAATATGTAAATCAGACAAGTAGATCATTTTACATTTAGTTCATTATAGACCGCAATATTAATAAAAAAAAGACTCATTAATAGAAATAAGTTAATTGATTTCAAAATCCAAAACTGCAGAATGGATTGTCTGTTGCAAGTAGTTTTTATTTTGGAATAATGTCAGTACAACATTTTTGAATATTTGTGTATAACCGGGAGTGTACATTTTTTAGTAAATTGCAAATATGTGTACAGTGTGGTGGGCAGGGATAAGGGGTGAGTGAAAACTGACATTTTCTAGACTCAAATGCAGGACAATAAAGATTACATGCAAGAATCGCTCAAAATACAGCTTTGAGTACGTTTATGATTAGGGGAAATGATTCTTACATGCTTAAAAGCTCAAGGAGACATACAAATTTTCATAGTATGCCTCCTTTAAGGTGAATTACAAACCAGTTGAGATTTAGCTGTAAAAGACAATTAATCAGAACTCGCAGAACTACTGGAATGTAAGCAGCAGATTAATTAATCACCAAAGCCCTCATTTTCCTCACTATACTGCGCACGTCTCCTCTCCGCGTGTGTGATCTCTAAAAGCAAACTTCCTCCCTGAGTTTTGACAGACGAGATCAGAGCCAGAAGAATGATAAGAGGAATGTCACAGGAACGCCGCAGCAGTTTGTGAACAAGCAAAAACGAGGCCATATTCCCAGGTGAGGCCCGTCAAAGGGTGCGTTTGGCAAACAAAAACAGAGCTAAATGAAGCGCTCCTCTCCTCCTCTACGCTGGACCTAAATGAGGCCGTCTGCTGTGGGCTGCAAATGAGCACTAATGATCCTCAGAGGAGCAGGAAGCGCTGGGCAATTTTCACAAGAACTGCCAGAGGAATCTATACAGTTATCTTAATTAAAGGTGTACTTTTCTTATGGGGGTCCACCATCTGCTTGTCTCCATGGAGATGTTATTGCTTTGCTATTGCTGAATGATTCAAGAGACAAACAGATGCGCCATCAGGCCAAGTTACAGGTCAGATCTGTGGCGAGGAGACTCCACTCACAGTAGGAATGCATGTTTCCTTTGCACTAAAATGTCTGCAACTGAATAAACCCAAGTTTAATGCCTTACTGTGGAACATTACGAGCAAAACAATAACATCTCCGTGGTGGGAGGGTGGTATTAAACTCATCTAACATTTTGCACCTTGCATTTATTCAATTCCAGGTGTTTTATTGTTAAGAAAATATACCTTGAAATGGAAACATGCTTTATTATGCGAAGTAGGCTCGCCTCACCACAGTTCTAACCTGTAACTTGGCCTGATAGCGTCACCTGCTTGTTTACATGGAGAAAAGTTTAATGCCATACTCTGGAACATTCTAAAGCAATAACATTTTCATGAAGGACTTTCACAATTTTATCTGCAAATATAGATCTAAGATTTAGTCAGGAGGATTCACTAGACTAATTAGTTAGTTTGATTAGGCTTTTAATAAGTACACCTGGTATGAACCAGGTCTGTTTCCATATTTGTCCCGGTTTAATCCCAATGTAGACTTGATCTGGTTCTGTTCTAGGCCTGGTTTAGTTCTGGTCCAGATTTAGTTCCAGGTTAAGCCCCAGTTTAGTATCAATTTTGATATTTCTAAATTTACTATTTACTTACTCGTACCGCACTTTGGGTAGCAGTGGTTTATAAGAAGCGCGCATAAACCACTGAAAGAGCATAATATGGGACAGAAAATGAATAAGATTAGTCCGTGTACGTCTATATATTCCCATGACAAGCTTCGAAAGTCCGTGGTTTAAATCAGTATTCAAACCACACAAAGCCTGTACACCAGTCTTTTCATCTGCTCACAAAGACCAGTCACTTGGGATATACCTCGTTCCTTATTCATCAAATACTTTACAACCAAACCATCACAAGATTAACAATGCAGTGAACCAGGGGCATCTTCAAAGGCAGGCAAAGGTTTTTCACTTTCTGAGGGCCACGTCCGCCATTACATATAACAAAAGGAGAAATAATGGACCTAAATGTTCACAGCACCCTTACTCACTGCATTGACAATGGGTGGACAGCTCTTTTAAGTGGTGCGGGAAAAAGTAGTAAATTTCCTTGTTTAAGTAAAAGTTTATAAGGGTTTAAGAAGCAAATGTATTCTAGTCTAAGTTAAAGTGTCTACTGTGTAGCTTTTGTAGTGATGGCTTTGTCTCTGAATTGATTTGACTGGAATGTTCCACAGTATGTCATTAAACTGAACTATCTCCATGTAGACAAGCAGATGCCAACAGGCCCATAACACCTTGCTCAGACTGTGCTGGAGCAGTTTGACACTCACACTCAGAGCGGTGTACTGCTGTGCTGTGTCATTGCCTTTGAAGGCTGCACGCGCGAGACCATGTGTTAATGTGATAACGATTCATTTATTGAGAGAAAAGACTTGCGGTCCGGCATGAATAGACTCCCAAAGAAAAGAATCTGGAGCACCGCGGCACCTCCGCTGGCACCATCGGACTGCATGGCATGCGGTCTGAGCTTTGAGCTACTGTTAATTATATGGAATACTTGTGGCCACTGGACCGGAGCTGCAGCGCGTGCAGTCTGAGCCTGGGAGAACAGATCACTGGTCAAGTTACACATCAGACCTGTAGAGACTCCACTCACTATAAGAATGTTTTTGACAACAAAAATACTGTAATACTGTAATTGAATAAATGGAAGACATATACAGGTTTAATGCTATACTATGGAACATCCCAGGCAAAGCAATACATTTCCATGGAGACAAGCAGATGTCAGACCTGCCACAACAAAAGTTACATAGTACAGCCTTTCAATTCAGGTTGATCCAAATACTCCGTTTTTAACTGTATCTGTGATAAAGCTTTAAACATTTAAAACATGTTGTGGAGTACAAAATCATTTTAAAAATCCAAAATGAAATGAACTATTGTGGAAACTGTGCCTTAAAAGAGATACATATTCTCTTTAATAATGGTACTTTTATTTTGATACTTCTCACCACTGCTGTAAGATAGTTACACAAATGAACAAACGTCTCACAAATTAGCCAGACATAACATAAAGGTCATAAGTCTTTGTGCTATCAAAAGACTGCCGCCGTCTGCAACAACACTTGTTCTGAGGAGCTATTCACAGCCTCATTGTGAGACTGTGACACGGTCCAGGGATGAAATTAATTACTGAGGACAAATTTAGATGTTGTGTAACCTTTGGATCAAGCCCACATACAAGCTGAAGGAGGAGCCGTGGGATACAGAGAGGTTAAAAATGATTCATTGTCTCTTCAAAATAGAACTAGACCTCCAAAATGAGTTTGGTCATTTAATCCTTCAAGAGCATTTGAAAAGAAAGAAAGGTGTTTAAAGGTGGACTGCGTAACTTTTCTGCTAGAAGGCTTGTCAGCTGCTAGTCTCCATGGAGATGTTATTGCTTCGCTATTGCTGAATGATTCACAGTATGGCATTAAACTTATCTATATACATAGAGACAGATGCGCCATCAGGCCAAGTTACAGATCAGATCTGTGGTGAGGAGACCCCACTCACAGTCGGAATGCATGTCTTCTTTGCCCTAAAATGTCTGCAACTGAATAAACCCAAGTTTAATGCCATACTATGGAACATTACGAGCAAAACAATAACATCTCTGTGGAGACAAGCAAGTGGCTAACCCTCCACTAGGAAAGTTAAAGAGCACTGTTTTAAAGAAAACGCAATACCACAGATTTTTCTATAAATCTTTTCCATAAAACATCTGAAATTGAATAAATCCATGTTTAATGTCGTACTGTGGAACATTACGAGCAACGCAATAAGATCTCCATGGAGACAAGCAGGTGCTGTACCCTCCAGAAACGTTAAACGGAGCATTGTCTTAAAGAAAATGCAATGGCTCTGATTTTTCTATCAACTAAATTTCCAGTGAATAGCAGACTTGCAATACAAAGTGAGGTAGTATGAACTTGGTATCACTTGGGGTAAAAATATAATAAGAACTAAAAGATCCCCACTCAGACTTTAAAAGTTCATTCAAATGCCATATGTTAACTTTTGCTGGCTCATTCAGACTGACTAAAAGACAGTTATACCAGTGGAGATGTTTCAGTACACCTCGTGGCCCCTGAAGACAAAACCAAACATGAAAATCGAGTGAGCTTAGCCGCCATGCTACACTGCTGCTTTTTGATGAATATTGAGCCCAAATCTCGGTTGGCACAGAAATACAAGAACACTCATGAATAATTGATCAGGGAGTTTACAAGTTGGAAATGAACAGAGGCAGACTTGTTAATGTGAAAAGGGTACTTAGTTAATTTGGGATCACTACGGCGACCAGATGGCCACCATGATGAGCTGGCTTCACCTTTTAAGAGGACTTGGACTTTGACTGCGTGGTGTCGTGCGCTCAATGTCCAAAAGGGAAGACAAAATGTAATTATTTATGAGATCTGTGTTTCATGTGCTTACAGTAGCAGTTTTATAATCAAATATGGATTTAGACTGTCAGATGAGGTTATTTGATTGGGCTGCATAATAGAACACAAATGTACGCTTGGATGGCCACTCCACCAGAACAGTGAGAGGAAGTGTCTGGGGCATTTGTTACCAATAAAATAATTTCACAAACACATTCACAATCAAATGCAATAATTCTATGGTGTTCATCTAACAAATATTAAAAACACAGCCTAATAAACAGGCTCTGTGCACAACAAGCCCCGGGGCCTAAACATGGCCATTCATTGAAGTCAATGGGCTGTGCTCAATGGCACATGTTGCGAGTTTAGCCTTTACCGGCTAGATACACCCAGTCCTCCCCTGCCCATCGACCATGCGCACTTGAGCTAACCCCCCCCCATGAGACTTTGCGCGACAAGAGCGAGCTGAGTGGTCGCAAAGGATGCAAGGAAATAATAAATAAATTATAAATGATAACGTTTCTGCTTCCAGGGCACTTCTGAATCATGTTCTAAACCTGGGGCTTGTTCATGACAGTTCACATCGCTCACATGCTCGTTCATGTCATACCACGTGACCCTCTAACCAATCAGCGCTTCAGCTTAGCTAGAACGGACATAGAGCGTAGCCCGAAGCTAACATTAAAAAGTGTTTTTTAAGACAACAGATGGATTTTGAGCTGAGAAAAAGTTTATGATCTGAAAATAGGTAAAAATCACCACAAAATTTGACTTTTGTGAAAGCTGTAGGTGCGCTGTCAGCCGAACATGAGCAGTTTGTGATTACACTGCGCTATGAGAACTTTTCTGATAGGAAGGATTTTTTTTGTTGTAGTACCAATGAGTGGCCACTAATCCAACTCGAGACAGCTCTAAGCTAGCAATACCCTATCCAGTTATTTTAATAGGTCCATGCACAGCAGAACGCTAGCTAGCTCACTGTGTCTAAAAGCTAACAATCACTTTTATTAAAAAATGGAAAACATAAAATAAACAGCCTATTAAAATTCAAATTAATTAAAATAAAGACTACCCAATTATTTTTATATGTAGAATACTTCATCTGGTGTTGTTTGTGGTGTTGTTTTTTGTTATGCCTCAAAATTAGTATTAGCATTAGTATTGAGACACAAACATCCCTCTTTCTAAACATAGCTCCCTGTCCACTGCCTTATCTTTAAATAATTATTCATTTTAGCATGACTAGGCAAAAACCCCACAGAGATAAAATCGGACAGGAAGTAGTGGTGCTAACAGTGAGGTTGTCGGTCGCTAGTGTGCGCAGAGCCTAGTGCCCTCTCATGAAATTTAAATGTGGCTAGCAATAAGGTGTTGACTCTTAAAGATGCTTTGCTAAATGTTCCACGGTATGGCATTAAACTTATCCATCTTGCATTTATTCAATTATAGCTTTAGTTTTATTAGTTAAAAAATATAATTACAGTATATAGTTTTACTGTTAAAAAAATTGCTTGAGAAAAATGCATTTGTTCTGAGAGTGGGGTGGCCACTTTATACATCTAACTTATGGTCTCACTACATAGAGACTTTGGAATGTTCCAGGGAAGCTATAACATCTCCATGGAGACAAGTAGGTGACAGACCCTTCCTCAGAATGTTACACAGAGCATCTTTAATAAAATGAATTTGATCAAAGCATTACCTATCAAAGCATATTGATTTTGTAATCTTCAGGAGTGATTAAGTCTATCATTATTCGTCCCTGTTGCTCGTGTTGAGCTCTTAACAGTAGTTGAGCTCCAGTAGAGTTAATAATTACGAGTCTTCCTCCAGACTTGTAATTATTTAGGTGATCTGGGGCTAATCTTCTTTCACTGGCTCATTCCTATTTCAAAGAGCACTCTCTCCTCTCTGTGTCGTCGTAGGAAACATTGCATTCATTGCCAATAAGAAAAAACACACTTCAAAGCTCCTTCACTACAGCTGCTGTGAAAGTGGCGATGCTCAAAACTCCTCTTCAAAACTTGCAATGAATAAATCTCTTTTTAGTCAATACAAGACTTTAATGCTCATAAAGTTTTTGCACACTGCACTACGGCACATCTTGTACTTTTCAGGAAAGGGGAAGCACGAAAAGAAGGAGCGGATGATAGATCGTAAATATATTTTACATTTGCACTTTAAAAGTATCCTGCAATGACATGTTAAACTTACTTATTCAAGCATTTCCCATGTAACCCGCACCTCTTGTCTCCATGGAGATGTTATTGCTTTGCCTCCACAGTATTATGGCATTTATTCCATTAGTGTGTTTTTATTGCTTAAAAAAACAAGGTTTCCTCTCCACCGATCTGACCTGTAACTTGGTCTGATGGTCACCTGCTTGTCTCCGTGGAGATAGATAACTTAAATGCCATACAGTGGAACATTCCAGGCAAAGCAATCTCCATCTCATCTCCATAATAATTAACAGATAGCAGCTCCCCCACTAAAAAACGTACACAGGGCACCATTAATATGAAACTTAAAAATGAAAAAAGGTTGCAAATAGGCCTACAACTTTTTAAAATAATTATTTTAGGAAGTTCTCTGTGTTGTTTTACTTTTTAGAAGATTATGGAGGCATCAAATATTTGAGAGGAAGTTAGAGATGATGCCAGTGTGTGGTGGCACTGACTTGAGGCTCTGCCAGGAGCAACAGCAGCTCTGTGGAGAGCAGAGAGGAGAAGAAAGAGAGAGAGGAGAGGGGGTAAGAAGGGAGGAGAGGGAGAGAAAGAGAGCAAAGAGAGAGAGAGTGGTGGAGAGAGAGAAAGAGAGAGGAGTAAGGGAAGGGAGAGAGAGTGTGTATAAGGAGAGAGGGGGAGTGATAGAAACAGAGTGAGAGAGAGAGTGAAAACAATGAGAAGAGGAGAGATGGAGAGAAGAAAAACAGAAAGGGGGTAAGGAGAGGGAGGAGAGGAGGAGAGAGACAGAGAGAAACAGAGAGAGAGAGGTAAGAAAAGGGGGAGAGAGAGGAAGAGGAGGGGACAGAGGAAACAAGAGAGGTGGGGAGGGAGACAAAAAAGTGGGGGGAGGAGAGAGGGAGAAAGGAGGGAGAGTAAAAGGAGAGGAGGATAGAGGAGGGATGAGAGGAGACGAAAAGGGAGAGAGGGGTGAGAGACAAGGGAAGGAGTGAGGCAGCAGAATAGATGAGAAGGACAGAGAGAAAGAAAGAAAGAAAGAGTGAGAGAGAAATGAGAGAAAGAGGAGGATGTTGGAGCTGCAGGCGAAGTCATGCATCACACTGGCACATGTATAATGCAGTGTTTACGTTCTAAAGCATCTTGTTGTTCACTACATTAATCCACATTTTGTCTGAGCGCTGACGTGTTCTTTAACACAGAGTCAGCCCTCCTCCACAGAGCAAAGATGAAAAGGTAACATGTAAACATTTGCAAACCCACAGGGATTGGGGTGAAGAAAAAACATTTCTTTGATCAAGGCATTCAGAGATTCAAACATTTTAGGCTGCTCACAGGCTGGAAGACATTTAAGTCCCCACAAACACATTCTGGTCTTTTTATTTCTCCTTATAATGAAAACTTCACTGTAAGTGTTTAAATCCACCTGTCACTCACTGAGAGCCCCAGAGGCTGACCAGTAGGAGAGGGAGGGGGACTGTAGCTGTGTCTGAGCATTAACGGAGAAGCACTGAATCACTATATGACAAGATAATAAAAAAGCATATAGTTACAGCAGGGGTGCAAAGATGAATTGGTTAATCAATGATCAGGATTATTCAGGTCACAAAAGAATTTTAAGAACAAACTATAACACATTTTATAACCAAAATCAAGTAATTTCACTGCAATCCAGTAAACTACACTACCTGTCAAAAGTTTGGACACACCATTTCATTCTATGTTCATTTCTATGTTTAGTACTGTCTACCTTTTTTGAGAAAGTAAAAAAACAAAAAACAAAAAAAAAAAACATTGAATGAGATGATGTGTCCAAACTTTTGAAAGGTAGTTTATGCTTAAACAACACTAGTCAAAAGTTTGGACACATCATCTTATTCAATGTTTTTTTTTTTTTATGTTTAATAATTTCTACATTCTATACATATGGAAAACATCAAATATATGAAGAAAGATGTATGAAATTATATAGTAAAGAAAAAAGTTAAATAATTCTACTAAATAGTTAAATATTAAGTGGCTACTTTGAGGATTTGAATATAAAATATTTAAACTATATATTTTGTAGAGTTATTTACCTTTTTTTCTTTGCTACATAATTCCATACATCTTACATCATATATTTGATTTCTTCTGTATGTATATAAAATGTAGAAAGTAGTAAAAAAAACACTGAATGAGATGGTGTGTCCAAACAGGTAGTGTGTGTGTAAAGTGCGTTTTATGTCCTGTTACTCATTCATTCAGAAAGTTTGATTTCATAAAGCTGCTCACATACTCACATACAGTGCTAATGTAGCCACGAGAATGAAAGGATTTGACTGGTGTTTGTCCAGGATGTCAATAATCGTGAATCATCATTTGAATCATTGTGCTGTTTCTTCTGACAATAATCCAAACACTAAGATTATATATTGTGACATTCTTACATCATGAGGATCAGATTAAATCATTATTAGCAGCCAGATGAAAAATGTTATTTGATTTCATATTACATTACAAAATAAATAATTGATCGCAAAAGCAAAAAAAACCAAAAAAACCCCTCCCTGCTACTCACCACTTTGAAGTCCTCGGGTCTGCACTCTGTCCCGTGGAAGTGACACCCCAGCAGCATGTCATTGATGTCGTGTCCCGTGCGGTCGTAGAACTCCCTCATGTTAAAGGGGCGGGGCTTAAAGTTATGGAAGTCTGCTTTGGTCTTCAGACTCTCCAGTACACTCTCCTCCACAAGGTGCACGTCCCGGATTTCATATCTGTGAACACAGATATGAGACACAGGGGGAGGCCTTGTGTTAGGGATCAAAATCGCAATGTGAGTTAATGAGTTAATGTGAGTTTAAACCTCTACAAACATGTTCTGAAATTCATGGGATACTTGTATTAGTTTATCAGTTTATCATATTTGAGTCTTAAAATGTGCACTCAGAACAGAATGCTACTTTTTAAACATAAATCGTAAACACAGTATTGGACCAAAACAAACTGCAATTACTTCTAAAATCGTGCAACCTACTTTGTGTCATAAACAACCTTACAGGTGTTCAGTGGGCGTGTGTAGTAACGACAGACGGATATAGGTTTTAAATAATAAAACATGTTGCCTATTATCCAAGATGCTTTGTCCATTCTGCTTGGATGAGAGGAACACAATAAGATAGCCCAGATTTTTTACAGTAAACCTTGTGTTGCTAATTGCTATGTAACGTTCCTGGATGGCAGAGGGACTTCACTGCACATATCCCAACAGACCCAGAAAGATGCAGATGCACCCACTGTCAATCAAATCCACGACTAAAATGTGTTTTATTTTATCTCGACAGCCTCATTATATCACTGAATGCAACTGTGCATGTGATGTGGCCATACCAGCTTGTCAAAGCCTGATCTCATTAGATCTCAGAAGCTAAGCAAGGCTGGGCCTGGTTAGTCCTTGGACAGGAGGCCGCTGGGAATACCAGGTGCCACAGTGGGGTGCAAAAACTGTTGTTATATCCTTGGACAAGACACTTTGCCCAAATTGCCTTGTATTAACGTGGTGTGTGTGGGTGTTGGTGATGGTCAGAGGGGCACTATATAAATCCAATGATTAATGAATTAATGAATTAATTATAAAAAAACAAACAAAAAAAAAAACAAAACATAGCAAAATCTTTTCAAAGCTTTTATCCAGTCCCATGTTTATATAAAAATAACTACTACAACATCTATTCTATCCTGATTAACTTCAGACTGTTTTCACACTTCCACCTCTTGTCCCACTATTTAAATCCACACGCTACATTGAACCCAGAAATATCAGCAGTATAATTGTTCCCTTTTGTTTAACAGACCACAGGAATCTGAGGCTTATATTAGAGCAGAGCAGACTAGGAGTGAAAGACGTTCAGCCCTGACTGTGATGTCCAACTGTGTTCTTTTTTCCTGTGCCCTGCTTAGGAAAACATGACAAGTCATTATAGAGATTTCTTTTCGTTTCTGTTTAAATACAATCTTTCATTGATCTTCTTAGCAACAGACGTGTGCTGATAAGTTGGAATGTGGTTTGTTCATAGTAAAACCAGAACACAATGACTGTGTGAAAGTGTGATTATTCAAATCTCTTAAATAAACTGACAAGGCTATAGCACTTTTCCTTTTTCCTCTTAAGAAACTGGTTTAGGAATTGTGAATAACATAATAAAAATAATCTTGCGTAATGATTTTGCTATACATTACTCTTATATAACTTAAAGTTTCACTGCATACCTTTTCTGATTGTGTTCGTGGAGATAGCGTCCATGGAGTTTATAGAGTTATTGCTTTGCCTGGAATGTCCCATAGTATGGCATTAAACATATCGATCTTGCATTCTTACTCCACATATTTGACGCGTAACATGGCCTGGTTTCCATGCTTGTCTCCATGGAAATAGATAAGTTTAACAGCGGCACAGCGCATGAGTGGCTAGGACTCGCGCTTCTCAGCAAGAAAGTTTCGGGCTTGATCCTGGGGTCATCTGGGCCTTTCTGTGTGGAGTTTGCATTTGCTCCCCGCGTCTGGGTGGGTTTCCTCTGGGCACTCTGGTTTCAACCATCAACCCAAAACATGCACCAAAGGTAAAATCCTCCAGCTAAGGTAGTCCTGAACAAGACTAGCAACAAGATCACAGAGATGGGTCCCCAAATTTCCCGACCTTAACCTTAACGCTACACTGTGGAATTTTCCAGCCAAAACAATAACATCTCACTGGAGACAAGCACCCTTCACCAGAAAAGTTACACAGTACACCTTTAAGTTTAGTGCTGCCAAATGCTAGGGTCAAAATGAAGAGCTTAGACTTTTCTCTTCAAGCAAGAGCCATACATCCAAACTTTGACTCGATCGATGCTCCTGCTGGGTGATATACGGACCTCTTTACACAAGTTGGCTTGGGTCTTTTCTTAATGACAGCTCTATCTGAGAGTTTTACAATGTATTACTTCAATTGACCTCCTCGAAATCAATAAAAACTTCATCCGGTTCTTTGCTAATAAGAATTTGTTGAGACACTTAATATATTATTTTGGTCTGACTCACTTAGAGAGGTGGAAAGAGGGCCAACAGCTTGCACTAAAATAAAAGTAGTGTTACATGAGGGAAGTTATTTCTCTCCATTTGCCCCATCCTTCACTGGGGCAACCTGTCCCATCCCTCATTGGGACAGAGGGAGACTGCTGTCCCATGGGACCCATCTCCAGATCTTGAGCTAGTCTTGGCCAGGACTGCTTTAGCTGGAGGATTTTACCTATGGTGCATGTTTTGGGTAGATGCATAGACTGTATATATATAAATGGACATAGCTAACCCTGGAAGGATTTACCTATGGTGCATGTTTTGGGTAGATGCATAGACTGTATATATATAAATGGACATAGCTAACCTTCTAGCTGCCACGTTGCTAATTGCTTGCTCCCTGCTAAACCAGTGGTGAGAGTGGGAAGGGGCGTTCCTTCAACAGTCTCGCTCTGGATTGGCTTTGTTTGCTATGATACTTGCGGTCAGAATTCCAAATATGGAACTCCAAATTCGCCCTATAACTGTTCTAACCTTGATGAGCTTCATTTGGCTGGAGCTGAACGCTATAGGTGACGTCACACTCACTTAGTCCACTTCTTTATACAGTCTACGGGTCTGTGTTTTAGGCTGATAAAAAAGATAAAAACCACAGAGACATAAACTATAATGACAATAATGCAACAATTACATGCGATAAAGAAAGGCTCTGTAGTCTGAGAAGCAAACTGGAGAGGGAAAAAATGTAAACCTGTCATATGCACTTGAAAAAAAAGTTTATTAAGAATGATTTTGGCTTAGTAACTACTTAATTAATACCCTAACCATAATCTCTAATTCTAACGCTACAATTAGGCATTTGTTCATGCGTTATTAAGGCTAATTAAGGTGTAGTTATTATAAAGTGCTACCAGAAAATGAACTTGCTGAAAATCCTCTTCATTACAATAGTTTGAGTAAGTAAAACAGAGGAGAGAAAACGTGTCCCTGTTTTGCCTTCAGTGGACAAACCTGCCAAAGAGCCACTTATGTGATCAGCTCCAGATAGTGCTGCAGGCTCAGAGCAGGCTGCACGAGCGGCTAAACACCGAGCGCCAAAAGACATTTCTCAGCCCAGCGGTCCCCGACATGAGTAGGGAGCGGCTCTCTCTTAAATGGGTTTCAAGCCAACAGCGATTCCTCTTTTGGCCCGAGGTAAAGGGAGGACTGTAGTGGAGCTGCACTGCCTCTGTCCTGCCAATGGAGGGAGGATAATGAGCCCAAAACCTGCTTTAGAGTGAGAGATGAGCAACCTCCCTCTGCAATGGGAGTATGAGGAGGTCAGGAAATTATTATGGGAAAAATTATAATCAGGATTATTTGGCTCATAAGTGAAATCATAATTATTTCAAACGAATGCTTCTAGGAAAATAAAATATTGAATTCTGTCCAAGAAGCTAATAACAGATACTGTAAACAACTAGAGGTTCAGTGTAGTTACCTCTTCCCTTCAGACAGATATAAGGCAGTGGCTTAACAGAACCCTGTCAGAACTGAAGAAGCCATTTGGCGTGGTGAAAAATATTCTCTCCAAAATCTTTGTCCAGTTGACAGAATTTCATTTTCTTTTGCAATAGAACCTACCTGGACGACTGAGGGATTACACAGACAGGTTACTTCTATATTGTCAAAATGTACTTGTAAAGTATAGACCAAATTAACCAACTTAACTTCTTTTCAAACCCACTGATTATAAAAGTGTCTTTGCTCCAGATTTTGCGTGGGTACAGCGCAGATTATTCTGAACAGAGGGTAATGAGTTTTATTTTTGATCACATTTTTGTAATTGAATAGAGCACTCATTGACAATAATTTGGATTAATAATTCTAAAATCTTAAACTGACCTCACTGATGAATACAAGAGTTGGACCAATTTGCTTATCCAACTCTAACTGTGCCACTGAATCCCACATACACATAATGTATGGACAAATGAACACTGGAACATGATTTATATAGAACATTAGGCTACCTCAAGTGACTTCCCTTGACTTCCTGCTATATTTTTTGCCATTTTGAGGATGGTTTATCATTCAGTAGATATAACAGCTTGTTTTGAATGTGTTATTTTTATGCAACGGTTGTAAGTTCTGCAAATGTTTAACTTGACTACAGGAAGAATTTTTGGTCATAGTTCCTTTGCAACACTCTTGATCTTCTGACACAGGCAGTGGTAGCAAACACACTCGGTTTTAAACGCTGTTGAAATCCCCAAACTTCGCAAATACAGATGAATTTTATGCTCAACAATCATTGCTTCACCACGTAACAAACCATGACGTCTTCTGTAACATTAACTGCTACATCTCTCCCATTCAGAGAACCTCAGTTTGAACAGTGAAAGTGTGGTGAACAAAAACAACGCGAGACTGCACGTGAGTGTGTAAGAGAGTGACCCCTTTTAACATCAAATCAAGTGGGCCTGTTTAACTATGCACTGTGGGGTAATGGGTTAATAGGCCGTACCTCTGGTTGAGCAGAGCCAGCAGTTCGCCCGCGTGGTACAGATCGTTGCGGGTTACGCGGCTGAAGCGGAACGCGTTCAGGTTACAGAAAGTCACGGCGGGAAACGTCATCGTCGGGGTCGTGATTTCGTCCAGTTTGGTCACGTGCGGGTACTCCAGGTAGAAGTGAATCCTGTCCACGCACACGTAAAGCAAGAACGTCAAAGAGCCGAGGAAAAACAGCAGCCACAAGCAGCGTTTGACACAGAAGCGCTCGTATGTGAAGATGTGCGATATCCCGTGCAAAGTGGAGCTGTTAGCGAAAACTTCCAACGACGGAGGCTGGCTCGAGTCCATCTCTTCTGGCTCTACTTTGAGATCCATCTTTGTCTGGGCTTGACGACTCGATACCCACTAGAGTCAGTAAGCGACAGCAGTTGACACTGGGAGGCGCGTGAAGTGCATCAT
>JACM01055631.1:0-39413 GCA_000787095.1 Periophthalmodon schlosseri
TATTATTATTATTAATAATAATAATGAGGAGGAGGAGTGATTGTAAAAGTACATTCAAAAACATATCAATTACTGCAATATATTCAAAGTAGTAGCAGTAATAAATAGGGAAATAAAATAAATAATTCACAGAAATGAGAGACATCCTGACAACTTGCACTAAGCACCATGTAATGTAAAGTTGCATCACCAAACTGACATTGTGCACTGATTCTTGCCCATGATGCTATAAGGGAAAAGTGTCCAGAAATATAGTGTCCGTTTGTAAATCTTGCTAACTTATACTGCTCAGGCCTCACGCAGCTGACAGGACATGCTACAGCCTGTTTCACATGACCAAACAAGGACATGAGGTATGGGCAGACGGGAGTGACCACAACGTGCCAGGGAGGAAACCAACTAATCACAACATTTAATATGCAATATGTGATAAATAACTTTTTACAAATTTTTACTAATAACTTTTCAAACTTCTACAAATCAGCTTTTAAAATTGTTATTGATCAGTTTATTGATTTTTATGCATTTAATTTTCTTACTTTTTGGGTGTATAAGATATAAGAAATTATTTTTGAATCTAACAAATATAGAACTGTAATAGTGTGTAGTAGCAATAACTGCTGCTTCATAAACACATCAAATTTATATTTTAAGTAATACACCATAACATTTAACATGTATATTTGGGATATCCGCTAATAGACAATGGTAAGCAATATTGCAGAACTAACAACGTCCAGTTACTTCAAATATGGGACCATTTTTTACATTTGCGGCATTATATCCTCCCTGTTTTTGAGACTGGAAGGGCATCTATCATAAAAATATGCCAAATAAATCAATCACTTTGGAAACCTAGGCAAAGAAAACCACATCTGAATACAAATAAATCAATAAAAATGACATATCTTGGGGTTATAGAAGAAGACAATAGAAAAATGTGATGATATATTTCTTGCTGACTTTTTTATTTTACTAAAAGGTCAAATCCTGATAAATGAGGCATTGTAGCTCTAAATGAATCACCCTACATAGTTTGAAACAATGAAAAATATGTCACGCTTTTGTTTGAATAACCTCTGTTTTAAATAGAAGCACCCTTGAATTGTTTAACTTTGGAAGAATACAAGATTCCAAATTGATTGATATTTTTGTGGTGTTTTTATCCAGACAATACTTAAAGGTCATTGAAGGTATTTTTATCCATTGTTTACTTTTTGCATTTTAAGGCACTATTTTGGGGGACCTCTCAAAACAAGGACACCCCCATTGTTTTGGATATAAACAACTCATGCACATTTATTTCATTGCTTAAAGTGCATATGGCAGGTTTTCATGGGTTTTTTTTTCAAGTTAAGAGGCAGTTTGTGAATAAAAAGTTAAGAAGAAAAATGCAAAAATACAGGAAGTAGCGCTGAGTTTTAAAACAGAATACCACTACATCATCTGACCGTTGTGTAATTTAAACACATTTGTGACTGTATTTCCATAACGATCACCATGTTCAAGCACAAGGGTGACCAGCAGTGCACATGGCACCAGGACATAGGTCGATGATCGGCTTTGCTGTTGTGTCATATGACCTTCGACCATTTGTCTTGGACACTCAGGTCAAGAGAAAGGCAGAGCTGTCAATCAATCACCACCTGGTGGTGAGCTGAATACGCTGGTGGGGGAGGATGCCAGACAGAATTGGCAGACCCAAGCATATCGTAAGGGTCTGTTCAGAACGTCTGGTGGAGCCCTCTGCCAGTGGGATGTTCAACTCACACCTCCGGGAAAGCTTCTCCCAGATTCCGGGAGAGGTTGTGGGCATAGTCCAAGTGGTCCATGTTCTCCGCCTCTATTATTGATGCGGCTACTCGTAGCTGTGGTGTGGTGGTGCTTGTCGCAGCGGCAACCCCCGAACCCGGTGGCGGAAGTAAGGGATACCGTCAGGTTGAAGGAGTCCTATTGAGCCTTGTTGGCTTGTAGGAGTCCTGAGGCAGTTGAAGGGGACCAACAGCCCAAGCGTGCCGTGGCTCAGGGTTGGGAGGAGGGTGATCCAGGAGTAAGGGGTCCGGGGCCCTTTGCTAAGGGATGTTTGGTCCCTGTATTACCAGCTGCCCTTTGTCGCCAGTTCTGTTCATTGTTTATATAGATAGAATTTCAGGGTCCGGAGGGGGTCCAGTTTGGGGACCACAGGATCTCATCTCTGCTCTTTGCAGATGATGTTGTCCTGATGGCTTCGGTGAACCTGCGACATGCACTGGGGCAGTTTGCAGTGTGGAGTGGCTGGGATGAAAAAGAGCTCCTGTAAATTCAAGGCCATGGTTCTCGACTAGAAAAAGATGGCTTGTCCTCCCCAGGTGGGTGGAGATTCCCTGCCTCAAGTGGAGGAGGAGTATTTCGGGGTCTCGGTCACAAGTGAGGGAAGGATGGAACGTGAGATTGACAGGTGGAGCAGCCACCGCATCACTGCTTCACCTTTCAAGTATTTCAGGGTCTTGTTCACAAGTGAGGGAAGGATGGAGCGTGAGATTGACAGGTTGTGGAGCTGAGTCGAAAGGCAAAGCTCTCGATTTACCATTCAATCTATGCTCCTACCCTCACCTACGTTCATGAGCTTTAGGTAATGACCAAAAGGATAAGATACAAAATAAAGTTTCCTCCGCATTGTGGCTAGGCGCTCCCTTAGAGATAAGATGAGGAGCTCAGTGGCTTGGGCATCTGTTCCAGATGCCTTCAGGCATGTCAGACCGGAAGGAGGCCCCAGGGAAGATCCAGGACACACTGGAGGAACTATGTCTCTTGGCTGGTCTAAGAACGCCTTGGGGTCCCACTGGAGGAGCGGGAGGAGATGTCTGGGCTGGCGCATGTCATATCTGCTGCACATATCCAACCAGGAAGTGAAATCATAAATTTCACTAAAATAAAAAAATAATAAATAGAAAAAATGTGAGATTTTTATGGAAATTAGTAGTCTAACTTGTCATATACACTTTAACGTCACAATGCGCTGCTATTTCCCATTCAGATGAAACGCTTTCTAAGAATAATTTGTTTACTTACTAATATCGATGGCTACATGTTCGAATGATGTGGGAATGCTTCTTGTTTATGCTATGGCTAGGAGGTTCAATATGGCACAGTGACGCACACATTCCTGGCGTCCCAAAGGAGCATTTTCTGAAGTGGGATTCTGGCAGTGAGCGAGGAAGCGGCCCTGGTCCTCCTCCCAAACGTGCTTCCTACTATTGTTGTCACATCCATATCGTAAAAGTCCAAGAGACAGGCCAGCTGTGTCTTACCCTGAGCTTGTTTTTAAATTTTAATTAGGAAATAAGGTGGATGGTTCTAGTCCTCACTTGAAACGCACAAGAAAAGAATGTAAAAAGTGTAAGCTTGCAATATTTGGTTGTGGTAAATTTTTGTAATTTAATAATATCTGAAGATTAAGGTGTAGTAGGAGTAGCAGGAGTAGTAGGAGTAGTAGGAATAGTAGTAATACTTGTAGTAGTAGTAGGCCTGCTCGATTATGCAAAAATAATATCCACAATTATTTGAATCATAATTGATTATTTGAGACCTTGGTGCATCAGCTGAAATGAAAGTAGGAGACATATCACAAAAACATTTCTGTGTTACTGTTTATTACCGGTACTGTTTTTTTGGTTTTTTCTTGATTATGTAATTTTGTAATTGGTGGGCAGCTTTTAGTATTAGTCTTTATCGAATACCATATCCATGTCAATATTTTGTCCCATACTCAATAAGCAGATATTGTGTTTGTAAATGCAAATGAAAATATATTATGCTAATTGTGTTGTGTGTGTATTGTGTTTTCAGACTGGAATCTGAAATAGAAGCTCTTGAAAGTGAAGAGTCTCAGATATCGGCCAAAGAGCAGGTTCTACGGGAGCGGCTAAAAGAGACGGAACGCTCCATCGAGGACCTGCAGAAGGTGAGCTAAACAATGCATCTTATTAGAAGAATCAGGAGAGTAACCATCTGATTTTTTTATGTTTGTTTGGATGACTCTCTAAAGCAAATTGAAAGTTATTTGCAATTTGAGTCATGAATATTACTCACATTAATACTTAAAAGCTGGACTGGCATAAACCAACTTAAAACATTTGCGTGGCTCTTAGGACATGTGAATGTGTAGGCTTTGTTTTGTATCTGTCATAACCTGGTACAACGCCTCATTTCAGAAACTTTTACATTTCTGTCAATTATTAAATTAGTGTTGAAAATATGTTTTTTTTCTGTCTTCTTTTTCAGAGCCTGATGAACCAGGATGGAGGTATGAATCAGACTTGATTATGAGAACTAAATAATTATCATGTCAGCAAGTAATATGGACAAGTTTGCAGACAAGACTGCAGTGCATGCCCTTGAATGGCAAACTATAGTATATTTCATGGCAGCTTAGCATAGCATAACATGTGCAGAGAAAGTGTGTAATGGAATCATATAGCACAGAGTCTATTACATGTTATCAAGTCCCCTCAAGTAGTTTTTAAGATGTGAAATTAATTGCACCAGGTCATTTATATGTAGATCAGTGTTACTCAAACTATACTATGGAACAAGTGCCACTAGTGTGCTTGACTTCTGCAAGTATATGGTTTGTTATGGTATAGTCCTGTTTATACCAGCTAATGTTCTAGTTTTGACTTGCCTGGTCAACCAACACTACAAACGTTTCCAATACTTTTACAAACACTCATTGTATGGAACTGGGTCGTGTCCCTATTAATTGACAGCCAGATATCATAGAGGCAAAGCACAAAACTCTGTAAATCTAAGGTAAAAGAAGTTATACATTTTATTCTGAATTATACAATATATATTATATCATATGATATAAGAGAGGAGATGTCTTCCACAATTGAGAGACATATGTTACAAATGGATACGAAGGGACAGGCTGGCCAGGCAAAGTTTTAATGCAGTAGGCCTACAGTCATGTTTCAGATCAGATTGAAATCTGGTGGTACTCTGAAAGCAAAATCTTTTCTAGTACTTGAAAATAAGAACCACTGTTGTAGATAATATGCCACAACCCCATGTATGTTGTAGCCATGTGTGTGAGTGAGCTGAATAAAAGTCTCGCTGAGGCAGGACAGACAAAGAACACAGAAGGTGCACCCCCAAAGCCACACCCATCTCCCCCTATGTGACACCCACACACTGCAGTGTACACCCCTCCTCCTCTCTCTCACACACACAGAGGCTAACTGCAGCTCAGCGAGGCTATTGAAGCTCACAAGGTCATGACGCTGCAGCCGCTGTGGCAGTCTTTATCCTGTTCCATTCACAGTGAAACCCCCCATAAGCCCCTCTGCTTTGTCCCTGCACTCACAAACTCACACTCAATACAGCCACATACACAGTGCACACGACCACTAGTGCTGCATAAGCACTGCACAGAGTGGTTACTATGGGGCACCGGCAGAACTCACCTCAGATATTGGTGAAATAAAATAACCAAAATGTGGTCATTTTGAAAATGAATACATATTGTTAGGTATATATGTATTTCCCTGTTTTATATATTTTCAATTAGACAAATTATTTTTAAAAATCTACTGAATAGATTTAAATAGCTTTTTTGTATTTTATTTTAAATACTGCTTTACATTGACTTTTATTTCTTTAAAATGTACATTTTAGCTATGTAGATAAAGGTGCACTATGTAATGTTTTCTGATCAGGGGTCCATCACCTGTTTTTCAAAAATACCTTGAAAAGCATGCATTCTTACTGTGAGTGCACTCGCTTCTAAGATCTGACCTGTAATGGGGCAACAGTAGCTTAGTGGTTAGAACAGTGGTCCCACAACCCAAAGGTCAGAAGGTCAGAGGAGCAATTCCTGCTCAAGTTCTGTCATTTTGTCCTTAGGCAAGACACTGCACCCACGTTGCCTACCATGAATGTGGTATGTGCGTGAATGGTCGGTGGTGGTTGAAGGGGCCAATGGTGCAGATTGGCAGCCTCTCTTCCATCAATCTACTCTATGGCAGGTGTTACAATAGTAGCTTACCACCACCAAGTATGGAGCAAATTAATAATGACTACAGTGTAGCACTTTGAGAGGCTTTGTTGAGCCCATATGTAAGGCATTATTATTTTAACTTGCCATGGTGGCTTCTCCTGCTTGTCTCTATTGAGATAGCGAAGTATAATGCCATACAGTGGAACATTCCAGGAAAAGGAATAACATCTCCATCCATGTAGGTGGGACACCCTCCACCAGAAGTTACATAGTGTGTTTAAATACCATTTATTATTTAAAATGGGGAATTCTATTTTGTCATTTGTATTTTGCAATTAACAAACAACACCATAACAGAATTCACATAACAAAAATCACCCAAATCATGCTAAATTTAAAATAATTCTGGTAAATAATTATTGTTGTAAATGTTAGCAATATGATAATTGCATCTATTTAGTTATGTTTTTGTGTGTAGTAGTTAGTTTTTAGCAGCTAAACTGAGTATCCCAGTGGGTGGAGTCTCTAGGTGTGTTTGTGTAGCAGGACGTGTCTGTTGTTCTCCCTGTGGCGCTTGTGTGTAGATGTGTGTGTGCGCCTGTGTGTAGATGTGTGCGTGTGAATATGTGTGTGTGTCCCTCTAACCTGACTCTGAACATGTGCTGGTTTGCTCTGGCTCACTAGATGCTACAGGCTGCATGTCGGACCGCGGCCACCCCAGCACAGAGCAGCTCGTCCGGACCGGCCCTCTAGCATCTGGAGAGCACACCACCTCCAGACCTGGTAAGGACCTGGGAGGAGGGGGTAAGGAGGGGGGCACCCATGGGAGGGGGGGGCACGGACACTATAGAAAAGTTCTGGACACAAGCCAAGATGGATTATTTCAGGACATGACATGTGCTTTTAGGGAGCGCATGGGTGTAAGTGCAATTCTTATTTACCAAAACTAGTGACTGTTTAAAATATTTGCTTGCTATGAATTGACAGTTATGTATTATACAAGGAGTTTACTTGATTTTCTGACCTACTGTACAGTGGAGTTTAACACTATATGGCTTACTATATGGCTGGTGTAGTAAAAGCATCTCTTATGTTTGAGGAAAACATTTTTCAATTAACTAATTAATTTAACAACTAACTACAAACATCCGCCTTTATGTATATGAACTGTGCTAAAGTAAGATTTCAGAAGTCCTCACTGAAAATGTGTGCATTAGTTGATGTTTCTTGAGTTCATTTGAGGTCATTTGAAATTTCAATTCAAATCTAAAAGACAAGAGGCATTTATACACAACAGTGGAGAGCTTTTGTGACAGACTTACAGTCAGCGTAAACATGTGCCAGCTGTAAAGGCCTGCCAGGTCTCGGACAATATAATGAAAGGCTACTGTTTATTTAACCACCACTATATAGTCAATGACATTGCCATTTTAACTATGACTCATGTCATAGTTAAAATGGCACCTCAACAACTTTGGGATTCCTTTATCTATGTTTTGTAGCATGTTTATTTAATGTTTAGGTTCATATAACTTTTGAAAAGATCACTGTGTTTCATCCTCACGGTTCACTCCCTCCACTTTCTCTCCCCAAACCCTCACGTCCTCCCCTCCCCCTCCACTGTTTCTAACACCCCACCCTTGTGACACCCATCACCCTCCTCCCTGTTCTCCCTGTCCCTTCCTAACAGCAATGTTTGCCATGGAGATCAACGTACAGCGTGACCCGCACACCGGAGAGCAGCGTGTCCTGTCAGCCAGCCGTGTAAGCCCCTCGGAGGCAGCCACCCGGGGGGTCAAAGTCTATGATGATGGGAAGAAGGTGGTGTATGAGGTGACCTCCTCAGGGGCGGTGTCTACCACCACCATGGAGAATGGGTGGAGCTCCAGCCAGGTGGAGCAGCTGATCCAGCAGGCTGCTCGGCCAGTCATCCACAGAGGGGACAGTATGAGGGGTCATGTGACCGTGAGCCCTGCTCCAGCCAAGCCTCCTCAGGCTGATGATGACCTGTCACCCCCCTCCTGCGCCCCACCCTCTATCCCTTCCAGCCCCCCAGCACAGGTCACCCTGCAGAGGGAGCCCCAACTGGGCATGATGCCCCCGACCTCTGCCCCCATCACTACTCAGCCAGGTGCACAGCCAGGTCCGGACCCCCAGGCGTCCACGGAGCACCCGGTCACCATGGTGTTCCTAGGGTACCAGGATGTGGAGGACACCAGCGAGAGCCGCAGACTGCTGGGCTTTGATGGAGCGGTGAAGGCTGAGGTGGTTCTGATCGATGAAGATGATGAGAAGTCTCTGCGGGAGAAGACGGTCACAGATATCTCTGCCATAGACGGGACAGCAGCAGATCTGGTGTCAGGACGTCCCGCCACATCTGAGGCCGTCAGCACAGAACTGTCCTCAGAGGGGCGCGAGCCAGACTCAGCCTCATCACCTAACGCCAACCAGGAAGCCACAGCCCCGCCCCCCGGCCTGACCCCGCCCACAGGTACAGACAAGAGGAAACGCTGCCAGTGCTGCATCCTCATGTGACTGACTTCTCCCCTTTTATTATGATCCCGCCCCTCTCCTCTGTCTGGATGGTTACTAACTGAGCCCTGCCTCTCTTTGCTCAGACTGAGCGGCTGTTACCCTCTACTGTCTGGCCTTTGACTCACACCTCCATCTTTGTCACCAGGCCTGTGTCTGCTCAGTCCATATCTTTCATGTTTAGTGCACAGGATCATGTTGTGGTTCTGCTGCACAGTGCACAAACAGCTTAAACCAGGTCCATTCTCAGTGGTCCAGGACTATGGACAGTCAGCCACTCTGATGTTAAACAAACACTTTTGCTCTAAGGACAATCAAACACTCATCACACATGATTAGATGTAATGTATAAAGGTGGGTTTAAGATGTTAGCATCTGGGTATAAGGTCCTCCTCATGCAGGAGATGCTATTGTCTTACAATCTTGAGTACATGAAAACCTGCATGAGGGAGAGTCTTCACAGGTGTTAGATCTCCACACACTTCCTCCTGATGCAGACTGTGGCCACAGCGGAGAGGAGACTTGTTGCCTTGGTTTCGTTATGTGCCTCTATATTCTTCCACATAGTTAGGATAACATAGTATAACTTCAGATTGAGATTTATTTTAGAGTTTATTTTAGCTTTAGTTATTTTATTTTTGAAGACCACTGGATTGTTTCGATGGGAACCTGAGGTTTGATTGTAGTTGATAGTAACGTGACTTCACTTCCAAGAACCCCCTCTTCTGTTTCTCAAATGTTTTTTTTTTTATCCTCTATCAATTCCAGCTATTCCACTGCACTTCCTCCTATTCTAGCAGTTCCTCTCTGAGCTGAAGGAACAGTCAGGAGCCAACGCTGTATAAAGCCAACTGTTCTTATGCTGAGCAATGTAGACACAGGAAGCCACGGCAGCTTAATGAGAACACACTACCAGCCATACAAACAATCGCACAGCCTGGGCACCCCTAAGATTACCTAACACCCAGTTTAAGTGAGGTTCTTCAAATTCAGTTAAGGCCATTATAAGAGCAATATGCTCCAAAACAACAAACACTGCCAGTTCTGCAATGATCAGAGTCAGGCCTACTTTATAAAGGTGCTAATGATACAGCATGTCACCATTAAAACCATCTCAATTAGAGCCGCCCACGGTGTCTCCTTTTTGAAATGAAAAAAAGCTTCACTAAACTGTTAGGCTCAGTGTTCATTATGAAATGTAATGCAATTACTGCATAGCAGTGTCTGTTCAATGACATCTTATCTTTCAATATAGATTTAAAAATGAACTCAAAAACATAAGGCTGAAGTACTAAAGGTCTTGTCCTGTGTACAACCACTACTTCAATAACATATAATCTTGTATAAAATCAGAATGACCTAAATCAAGTATCACTATCAACAGTAAAAAAATGCACATTATCACTTTTACGTTCAGCTTTAAATCCCAGGGCTGTTATTGGTCACTGCTGCTGTCAGTCAGTCCTGCTGGCTGTGTGACTGGCTCAAGCCAGGCCAGAGGTCTGACCATGTGTAAAGAATATAAATGTATATAGAATCATAGAACGTATTTAATTTTTCACCACTCGAATCATAGACATAACTGAGATTAGAATGGGTACAATGTTGTACACATGTGTGAGTTTATTTGGATTGACTAATTTCTCTTCTTTGCTGTGTGTAATCTCACATTAACCCAGTCCAACAGTTTAACCCTCTGCTGACCACTGCACTGACTGACCCGACAGCTGCTCCTCCTCGAGACATCTCCAGAAGAATGAACTGCATGGTACCAATGACTTTAACACGCTTGCTCTCTCTCCACGCCACACTTTCTCCTGACACATACTGTCCATTTTGCATTCTGTCTGGTCCTTAATCTGTCAATATGCTTAACCAAAACACTGTAAAAGAATTTGTGACACAACAAAATTTGGCAGGGCACAACTAAATTTGATTGTTTTCTGTCTCTGTGTAGGCCATAATAAATGTGTGCATGAATTTTGTATTCAGATATTTACAAGTACAAATTTCAGACAATTACCCTAAATTTATGCAGAGGCAAGAAGCACTTAATTTGAGATTAACTCCAAACGGTACCACTTTATAATAACTACACTTTAATTAGAATTAGTAAAGCATGAACACTGACTTAATTCATAATGAACAAATAGATTATTAAAATGATTCAGGCTTAGTACCTAATTAAGACTGAAGTTAAGATTAGGGTAAATTAAGTAGTTACTAAACCTGAATCATTCTTAATAAACTATTTATTCATTCTGAATTAGGTCTATGTTCATGTTCATTTATTCAGGCTACTTAAAGTGTAGATATTATGATGTTTTACCCTACAAACGTTTATTTAAGTTTGTTTATTTTAAATATCAGGGCTGATGGTCAACATAGTTTGGGCTTTTTCGTGTATAATGTAAAAAACATGGTTGACTAGCCCCACTGCCAGTCTTGCAGTACCTCTACCTGTCTGTAGGGGTCTCTGTTTCTTCCTGTCTGCCTGCCCTTGTGGTTGTATGGACTGTTATAATGATAAGGAGCCATTTTCTACTGTGTCTCTCTCTCTATATATATCACTCACTCTGTCTTTGAAATAAAGCAGACTTCTCCAGTGCCCTGCTGTCTCCTGCCTGTTGTTCTTTCCATCTCTCCCTAACATTCACTTTTCATTGGCTGCGGACCAAACACACCATGAGCTATCTCTATCTGTGATACTACTACCCACTAACATATGTCTATAGGCTGCGCACAGGGATCAGACTGGGTTGGATGTGTCACCAGAAAATACAGAAATTATTTGGGCTTGAAGAGTAAAGACATTCTACTGACAGATTTTTTAAGATCTCCAAACATCTCCAATACTGATTTTCCCTCCAAGATAAACAAATACATATAAAGTATAATAATTTTCCATACAGAAATACTTGGTGGCACTGTTGCGTAGTGCTTAGATGTGTTGTCTTGCACAATGTAACTTCCAGCAGGGGGTCCATAACCTTCTTGTCTCCATGGAGATGTTATTGTTTTGCCAAGAAGATTCCACAGTATAGCATTAAACTTATCAAACATTTGTACAAATACAGGTGTTTTTATTGCTCATAAATACCTACATTCTTAGTGTGAGTGGGGTCACCTCTCCACAGATCTGACCTGTAACTTGAAGTTTAATTCCATACTGTGGAACATTCCTGGCAAAGCAATAACATCTCTCAGGGAGCAAGTAAATGCCGTACCTTTCACCAGAAAAGTTACATAGTGCACCTTTTAAAAAAAAAAGTACTAATATTTTGTTATCCAAAGCTTGTTCTATTAAATCACACTAATCCTGTTATCTCTAAAGGAAGGTCAGATGTGACGGTAGCTACCATGACCCCATACATTTATCAAAAACATTCTTAACCCCGCCAGCAATATTCACCATAAATTTCTCAGCTGATCTGTTAAAAATCCAAAACAGTTTCTACATCATGCATTCCACAAGTGCTTTAATGGCTAGATAAATCAGTAACATCTGGATTTTAAAAATTAGCCTGTTATCTAATGTACCAGTTTGTGAAGTTTGTCTATAGTCATAATACAAAGTAATACATTCAGATCTACAGCAGCAGGTTTTGTCAGAAGAACAGCCATAATGCATTTACAGCACGCTTACATTTTAGAAGATTATACGCTTCCCCCTGCTTTTCACACTCCCCTTTCAATGATAACCACAATTACAGATATAATTATTTTATTCAGACTGTACAACACAAATGACTCCATTCACTAAAGTGCATATAGAAATCACAAAGACCCTGCAATGACAGCTGTGGAAAGTACAATAAAGGTACAATAATTTAATTATGTTTTATCATAGGCTACATCCCATCACCGGGCGTTACCGTGACAACAGCAAATGGATGCGAAGCTCCCATTCTGACCGGACACCCGCACACTGCCATGGTGAGTCTATCAGGTTTTGAAAAGTATGCTTCTGAATGAAAGTGTGAAGTTGCCACACAATGAGACAATGTAAAAGGAGAAAGGAACTATAACAGGGTGTCCACAGTGTGAAATTGTCCATTGGGTCAACCACTTTCTGAATAATGGCAGTGTAACATTACCTTACAAATATGGTACTTGAAAGAATTTTTGCAAGTGGTAGAATAGGCTGGAATAGGTAAAATATAGGCCTAACAATTTAACAATGCAGTTGATATTATAAGGGAGAACAGACTTTGGCAACACTCTTCATTGTACAACTTGTTTGTAGATCAAATAGTCCGAAATTTTATAGCCTAGACCTGATATGAATAATATGTGTCTTATTAAACCTGCACTATGTAACTTTTCTGGTTGGGTGTCTGTCTCCGTGGAGAAGTTTATTGTTCTTCCAGGAATTTACCACAGTAGCCTATAGGCCTATGGCATTAAACGTATCTCTATTGTACTGTATAGTTGCACTCTTCTTAAGAACATGCATTCTACTGTGGCCTTGTGATGTGACCTGTTGGTTTCCAGACAGACAGACAGACGTTTAATGCCATACTGCGGGACATTTTAGAATTCTAGGCAAAACCATGGCATCTCAGAGAGGACAAGTGGCAGACCCTCAAAAATGGAAATTGAAATGATTGAGACTTTTGGTGCCATTTCACCCAAGATGTAGAATGATCTTAACCAATAGCTGGCCTATGTCATGCAAATGCGGACCCCATCTGCTGTCCAACATTTTTTATATATTCTTGGTGCTTTTTATAACACTGCCCTGCAAGCAAAAGCATGGCAGCTCAGAAATAGCCTAAAATGCTAAATGCTAAGCTACCCAAAAGTGCACGTCCCCCTGGCCCCGCTGCAGTGACTGTGAGGCGGAGAGAAGGGGGCCACAGTCCCACACAGATTGTTCAGCCCTGAATAAATGAATGGAAGGCTGCGGGGAGTAACGTGATCCTCCGCTCGGCTCAATGTGATTGTCTGTGGAACAGGACAGAAAGCACTCCGGGGACCGCGCGAGCCCTGCATTATTCAGCGCGCGTGCCTCAAAAAAAAAAAAAAGAGTGAGAGGGAGTCAGAGATAGAGAGAGAACACGAGGGCAGAGAAGAGGGGGAGAGGAGGAAGAGAAAGGAGGAGGGACGCACCGCCGGTTGGAAAAGCTGGCGCGTAAATAGAGCTCTCCCTCAATGTCACCTCATCCACTGCGCGCATTACCGTTATTTCCGCTGTTGGACGGTTTTTAACGAGCTTTCGACGAGGTCGACACAAGACAAAGAGACCAGGAAGAAAGTAGTGCCTTCCTTCAGGTCGTCTCCGTGGGTCAAAACTAATCCCGTTACTCGGCTATTATCCCGGCGATAAGAAGCTCAACGCATCGGTGGTGGATCATTGCACAGGTAAATAAACAGCGAAAGTCACGTCAAAGATCCAACGTGCGCGCAGCTATATTTGCATGTTCTCCTTAGGGAGTAGTAATCTGGAGTTTTAGCGGGAAAAGCAAGGCAGTCTAGTAGTGAAAGTGCTGCGTAGGTTGGGGATGTTTTGTTGCGCTACAGTGAGATGATGTGTGCGCGCTGGCGGGTATGAGTGTGGTATACGGGCTGTAATTACACTGATTGGTTTAAAGTGCGATAGGACACTGGATACATGGACACCCACCTCCTCCTCCTCCGGGTTTCCACGGGGACTCAGCCAAAAGAGGTCAGTGAACCAGACTGCTGCGCCGCCGGTTGCCTCTGCTGCAGCGTTTCAGCTCTAACCTAGTATTAGCAGAGGCGACCTTAACCTAGTTTAGTCCCTTGTGTGAGTGATAATCTATCATGCAGTTTCTTTGCTCACAGACAAAACAGTGGTGATAAGCTTGCTTATGAGTTGAAACGTCAAGCACCCTGTGGGTTATCATCTATTGTGTTGTTTGGACTCAGTGATTATAGTCCTGTTCATTCTTGGCCATTTTTGACACACATGACACAGTAAACAGCTGAAAGGGACAAAAGATTGTGTTATTTTCTTATAACATTCTCTGAAGTGACTGATGAGCCCCTCTTGATGCCTGATGCTTTTTGAAGGCCACTAGGACATTTGTAGCAATTTATTTCTGTGAGGCTTGTTTGATTGTCGAGTGGAATTTCTCCATCAACAGGCGTGTATCTATTTAGTAGCCTATTCTTCTATATTTGTTCCAAATATAGGCCAATTGTACAATTTTAATTTAACACTTTATTTGTGCAAATGGGCCTATTTGAATCTTTATCCGAGAAGTAGGTTACTTTTTTGGCTACTTTTCTGTTGCAGCCTTGCTATTTATCTGCAAAGTAAAAGGTTTCGGCTTATCTTGTAATAGCTGATTTGGATACTGGGAGAAGCTTCAATCCTGTTGTAAAGATTTTGTAAATTATAGGACCAGTGAGCTCTACAAGCTAGAACCAGTAAGAAGGTTTTACTAAGTTACTGCACATTCTGCTGTTATGCAATGTATTTATTTAAAATGCTTCTGTAGGTATGGAGAAGAGCCGATGAACTGATCACTCAAAGTTGGTTATATAGCACTGTCTAGCAGCCTAAATGGTGCTCAAGGTCCTTCACAATATGCAATGAAAACAACAGTCAAATAAATAAACACCCTTTGTTTTTAACCTTCAGGTAGATTTGTTGGAAACCATAATGTATTTGAACATGGTGACATTTTACTGAGCTAATGTTAATAAGAAGTTAGAAGTAAGAAGTTAGTACAGTAATGAAATTGTAATATAATGTGTACTAAAGATGGAAATAAGCATATTTTAGTCATATTTTCCATTGCTTAATGAATTTATACATGGTCCCTGACAAACAAAAAATATTGTATGTATTCGCTACAAACACTTATCAAATTAATGCACTTTGGCTGATGTGTTATTCCACACCAGCTTCACTTCAGACCGTCCATGTAATCTATAATTTATCAAATAATCTTATTGTGCAATATAATGCATGATAAAGATCCATGTTGCATCACTACATGGAACTTAACTGCTATGCTCACCCATCTCGACATCTTCCCTGAGCCCTGTTGCAATGTTTGTAGTAAACAAAGTCGTTACAGCTGAAATCTGTGTGTTGGCAACAGGACCGGTGCTTGAAAGAGACGGACAGTCTTTTTAAACCTGGTGAAATAGACTTAGCAACTGAAAGTAGATACAGTCTGTGTCTGTTTGGGGTGCAACGCATGTTTCCTATGGAGTAGTATTTGGAGCAGTTAGGCGTACCATGATGATTACTATATCGACTTATCATTCAGTATAGCTGGAACTATCTTGGAACTCAGTATTTATCATGCATACATTTTTCTTTAAATATAAGGGAGATTTTTCGCATTTTTTGGTCTAATATAAGATTTTGTAGAGGATTGAATAAGTAACTTCTATGGCTATTATTATATTATAGGTTCATTTGTTGCAGCTCATGGCTTTAATTTGTATATTTAAAAATGGTTTACTGGGTTTATCATAAAGTACTTTCAATATTACTGTTTAGCGCAATATTTTCCTAGGTGAAAAAAACCTATTAGAACCACTAGTCCACTAGTGTTGCCACGATACTAAAATTTCAAATTCAATTTTGATACTAAGGAATATTCAATACTGATTCTGATAATAAAAAAACATATCAACATTGAATCGTAGTACTTTCTTTTATATTACCATGTAGACCATGTAGTGGTATATAAAGCTCAAGAGCATTCTATTGCTATTCAGGAAAGGTTCATTTCTGTCCTGTGAATTTGGCTTTTTAGTATCGATACATGTTCAAATGAGTATCTAGTTACAATACTAGTTTTAGTATTGATTAGTATCTGATTTCCAGTACATTAGACAACCCTACTGTCTACAGTGCTGAAACAGGACAACAGATGTCACGAAAGTAGTTAAAATATGCCCAGCATTATTGCATGCATTTACAACATGAAAAGCATTTCTGCTCCGGTCAGTGTTTTGTTTGTCACTGTGGAAAATGCTAACTGTTTCTGGAAATACCACAGCAGAGCAAACGGTCAATCCAGTCGACATGCTGCCAATAGTTCTGAACAGCCCAGAGGCACATCATGGACAGTGTGAGTGGACAGAGGAGCTGAGGATACAGGTGCACGGTCCTTATGAGGCAGGAAGAATGTCACCATGGTAAATTTGGAGATTATAGTTAAAACATCATTATTTATTAGTACTTTTTATTGCAAAAATTCTTATGCTGTTTTGTTATCAACTAAAACAATATGGTTGTATCTTCAGAGATGGTTTGGCAGATTTGAATATACCTAGAATAGGCATGGAGTCAAAATTGATCTCTTGGGTACAGGCAGCACAAATTGACACCAGTTGCTGCACCATTGGTAGTAGGGTTGGGTGATACTGATCGAAGTGAATATCTCAATTTTTTTCAATATCCAGGTAATGATTTTCAGACAATTATTATGACAAACGTAAATTACCCAGAGGTTGGAAGTTTACATATAAGATTTGTTTTTCTATTTTAATTTTTAATCATCTTTTAGCAGCATTTTTTATTATAAACAATATTCTTGATAATCAGATTGATCATAATTCAAAACTACATTCAGGATATTATCAATATTTCAATGCCCACCTCTAATTGGTATGAATTGGTGGTAGGAATGTTATGGTGAAAGATGTCTCAAATGTTTCAGTATCTTAAAATAATACAGTTTGGTAGACTATATTTAACCGGTCGCTTCTATACGCTTGAATGGAAAGGAAACTATATAGACCATGACACTTTCATTTTCAGTGGAGTCAAAATGAAGAAATCACTGTTACGAAACACTTATAGATCTTAAAGATATATTGTATAAGCAATTCTTGAGGTCAAAATAAGTCAACTTTGCACAGTCTGCATCTAATATAAAAGCGTTTTATTGACTGATAATCAGGAAGTGCGTGTTAGCATGCTAGTTGTGGTTAGCTTGGATGGCAAAACTCCTCTCTCCTCTCCTCGCCTCTGAAAGTTGTAAAAAGCGCTTATAAACTGACCATAGTGAATAATTACGATGCTCGAATGCGTAAGGTAAGTGAGGAATAACTTTGGACCACTGAAAATAGTTTAAAATGAACTAGTTCTGTTTTTTACTTTAATCCTTTGTAATATGACAATAATTATAGCACTTATCAGAAGTGTTTAGAAGTAATAGCATTTCTACATTTGCCTCCACACAATACAGGAACAAATATTGTACCTTAAGATGTAGATTAGAGCTTTTCGGTATGGCAAAAAATTAATTTCACGGTTTTCTTGGAGCCAGATCACAATTTCGATTTTATCATGATTCATATACACTTTGCTTACTGGTTATTTGCTTCTTCTGAACGTTCACGCTACACTTTGATTGGTTAAATTCAGTTGTCACTCACTCAGAGCATTGCAGAAGCCCACCAATAGGAGCAGTGGGTGAGAAAAAGTACCTGTGTTTAAGCCCAGAGCTGCAATAAAACAGAGGAATAGTGAATCACGATATGACAATTTCACCAAAATTGCATATTGTCATCAGAATGAGATCACAATTCGACGTTTACTGTTTTACTGTTTACATGTTATTTACATTCACTTCTCTAACCATTTTCAGACATGCAAACATAACATTCTTTATTTACTTCAAGTTTATCAACAGTTATCAAATTCTACATTGTCTATGATACTGTCCAGCCCTGTTTTCTATTCCGTTTTCCATCCCCACACCCCTGATGCCCGTGAGAACATTGGACAGGGACAACAACCTTATCGCTGATGTCTCCTTCCTCTCAACCTCTCCCTCTTCCTCGAATGCACACGGACAGACACGTAGGTTATGTAACACCTGGCTATAGATCAGGCTGATTGAATAATTTCCCGAAAATAACGATAGAACTAGGGCTGAACGATTGTGGAAAATAATTGAGATTTTTCAGACAAGAATTGTGATTACGATTCGATTTGGAGTTTATGTCAAACTTTTTGATAAGTACGATTCTGTTCAAAGTTTTCATTTTAAACCCGTCCAGGAACATTAATATTTGAGAGAAGATTGAAATTTGAACTGCTAAATGAATGAATAGATGCATTTGAGCATGTTTGTAGAAGTCTAAACTACAGAGTTAGCAGCTTTTAGGCATGATTAGATGTGATCTTTTGTTGTTTGTGGAGGAAATTATGTAACTTAAATAATTCCCATCTTTGCTAATTGTGATCATGCACATTGCGATTTTGATTCCATTGTGATATATCGTGCAGGCCTAGTCTAAACTGCAGGGTTAGCAGATTTTTTATTTGACAAGAGAATAATTTGTTCTTTGCAAAGGAAATTATGTTAGCTAAATGATTGTAGTCCTTGCAATTTGCGATTATTCAAATATTCAAATAGCTATTTTGATTGGATTGCGATATATATTGCAGTCCTACAATGAACTGGGATGAGAGGCTGATGACATGATTTAAAGTTGCAAGGAAACTCAAGGTTGTTTTGTCCATGTTTTGGGTGGGGACAGCGGTAGTCTTCACGAGGAAATGGTGGGTCGGGATATGCTTGTTGCTTGTAGGAAGTCTGTTCATCCTCAAAAGGGTGAAGTGTTGTTGACATTAACCTACACATGGCCTTACACAGTCTAATCTGATGATAGAGCTTCTATGGCGGTATTCCAAGAACAGAATTAAACTCCACCTGGTGATTCTAAACATTGCAGGTGCATGTGTGCACTAATGTCAAGCTGAAGTAGGGTTGAACAATACATTGCAATCAAATCAAAATGGCAATTCGAGTTGACACAGTTATCAAATCACAAAGGATGCAATTAATTAGTATATAGAATGTCTTCTAATAAATAAATAAATATCCCAAAAAAGTTGTTGTATCTGTAGTGTTTACCTCTTCAAACATGATCTGAAATTCATGGGATTGTTATGGTGTGCACTTTGAACAGCATCTTACTGTTTAAGCATATATGCCAAATATAATTGAAATCACAATATTGAAAATTTGCTATTAGACTTTTTTTTGTCTTTTTTGTCAAAATTGCTCTAGCCACAACTCTAATGCTAGTGGAGACTTGGTCATTACCACAGTGAACACAATTCAATAATGCATGTGCTCCAAGGTCAAACTTATTGACTCTACTGGGAAAATACAGCCTCAGATCAATATCACTATTAGATTTAACACTCATTACGACTAATTATTTTTGCCTTTATATTCGTCTGGTTGTTTCAAATGGCATGGGAATTAGGGCTGAGCGATATAAAAACAGAATTCTGATCTGATCCTGATCTTCTGAGTGAGTGACAAGTGAATTTATCACAGTTAAGTATTAACTCTCAGAAGCAGCAGATAGATGTCATGATGTAATCAAAATCATGATAAGCTCTAAAAATGTGGTGTGATATACATTTTGGCATACCTCCCACCCTACTTAGTATTATATGCTTTGATGGTATTCTACAGCTTCTACAAGTTTTTTTTTTTTGTACAATTTGGTATAGCAAGAAGGCATTTGCAACTCTCAGCGAGACGGTTACGTTTGAGTCTTGGACTCCCCAACATGCACAATAATCCTACACCTAGATACTCCTAATGAATCCTCAAGACACTAAAGAGCGGGCCTAATGTATATAAAGTTGTAAAGGAAAGTAATTCTTATTGGACACCTCTCTTATTGGGTACCTCTTCAATCTCGGTAATAAGTTTTAGATGGGATGGATCAATTATCTGTTAGATTATTACCAATGGATGCAAGCCATGGTCTAATCTTTCCACTAACATCTTAAATTTTATCAGCATACTTCATTTACGATATCAGTATACTGAGAAATGTTTTTGATCATGCTAAACCCCAGACTGCATATTTCCCAGACGTATGCTTGAGCCGTCAGCTGACAATGCGCAGACGGCTTGAATAGCAAAGGCAACACTAGTCTTGTGTGTTTGTCATTAGAAACCATGTGAGCAGGCCTGGGGCGGAACTGCGTCCGGGCCTTTGAAAATGATTTTCTCTGTTTTTTACTGACAAAGCCTCTTCATGTTTGTGCACGTCTGAAGCCGACCAGTCCGGCGGAGCATGAATGGCACTTTGAGGCTAAAGGACTCAGTGACAGTGAGACAGGCGGAGGATACAGTCGGATGCTTCATTCGTCATAACTTATGCTTTGAAGTGAGGAGTACTGGATAGTGTTACTCAGGATGTACTGAGAAATAAAGTGTAACTGCAAAGTCACTTTCCCAAGAGTGTGAAACAGAATCATTATCTAAAATTTGTAGAAAGGCTGGTTTGTATGGATGGGAATCGCAATGTAAAAGCTAGTGTGTGTGCGTATTATGAGCATTACATTATGATACCATAATGTGAGCATATTGAGATTTTGTGATACTCTTATTCATGGGTTTCAAGCATAAGGATTCCTTCCTGATTTGAAGGATTTGGCATGGCACTGGTCCTCAAGTGTTATAGCAATAAACCAATTCAAATCAAAAATGATATATTTTGAATGGGGAAAGGTCCTCACAGAATCCCTCAAATCAGGAAGGAATCATTTGCCTGAAACCCATGAATAGATACTTGATGATATTTCCTATCCTGTCTGTCAATTTCAGCTAGGGCTAAATGATGTAGGGGAAAAAATGCAATTTTTCTGACAAACACTGTGACTGCGATTAGAGTTGCAATTTATGTTTTAATAATAGGATTTTGTTCAAAGTTCACATTTTAAATGCATCTGAAATATGAACTGACAAACTAATGCAAGAATCACATTTCAGTTTGTACAGATCTAAACTTTTAGCAACTTTTATGCAGAATAAGACATGATATTTTGTTGTTAGTGGAGAAAAGTATGGTACTTGCAGTCTTGTGATTTGGTAATTATGTCCTTTCAAATAGCAATTTCAGTACAATTTTGATTAATCTTGCAGTACTCTTTGAAATGTTGATCAGGACCCCAAAATATCCATGCAATATCCAACAAAATTGATGTTGGTTTATTTTGTGAATGGGCCTAATTTCACTCTAATATACAGTTTTGTACAACAATCATTACAGTATCAGAATAAGTAAATTATATCTTGAGATCATTTCGCAACCCAGAGATTCATGACCCCCACTCCAGACTCACTGCTCTATCTAACTGAAAGTTTGTTATTTAGTTGGTGCAAAAAAAAAAGAATGGATGATGGAAATACTTTTTGGACATTGCTGCTTTAGAAAGTATGGATTTAAAAGCTTTTGCAGATCAAAGGTTGCAATTTCTCATTTGAAACTCTCATTGTGTCTTTTTACATAACTCAAATGAAAAACATTCCATGATGAATCTGCAGAAACCTTGAAATATGTGCGTGCTGAAAATAGTTTTGAAACCAAATCATCATCACAGCCCTGCAATGGTATAACTCTGTCAAGTATTAGCAAATCTCTACAATGCTTCTGACTTAACTCCTTAAATCAGAAGCAGAACTCCTTAAGTCAGAACCTTACAAAATCTTGACACTTCGTGGCAACATCGAAAATACCAGTTATTTTCATCATCACATTCCATCTGAAATCCTTTTGCTGCCCTGTTTTGATTCTTGTTTTCCAGAGAGGAAGAGAACCCAAGCTATGCAGGAAACCCAACAATACAAACTGACCCACGTGACAGCCACCATACCCCACCTCCGCCCCCTCCATTGTCTAAAATGGCCAACAGAAGTCATTCATTAAAGATAAAGCATAGCCCCCTGCACCTGCTATACAAATGCTGTTTACTGCATGTTTGAAAAGACAGGTGGGCGAATATAGGACATAATTATGCTTAAATACTTGAAAGCTGTTGGGATTATTGCAAAAAGGTGTTGTGCTGGGGGGATTTGCAGTATTTTGGGGGAGATTAAGGCACAGAGGTAGGAAATGTCATAGTGGATTTGAGCTAGAGGTGAGTACAGGACACAGACGACTTGTCATTATTTATTATCACAGTGGGAGATAGACAGGAGAGGGGACAAGCATAGTAAGGACATATAAGAGGAGATGAGGTCCACGTCACTCAATGGGATATTTTAGATCCGGATGTGGTGGGCTACTGTGCTCATGTGGTCAGTCACATTGGAGAGACAAGCTTAACAGTACCTAACGTCTGTAGAGTTTGTTGTTGCTTAAAAGGTTTGCTAAATTAGAATATTGTGTATAATAAGGTGAAATGTCTGCATTTTCTTAGCAAATTTTATAGTCAGTTCTCTTCCCAAGCTTTTACAGGCATATTTTAGCACATTTCTGGTGGATTGCAAAATATGATCAGATAATTGTAACTAAAATATGGGTAAATAGAAATGTAAATATACATTTTTATATAGATTAAAAAATGTAGTGTCTTCTAGTTCAGGAGTAAATGTTTTTCATTGAATCTAAAAAAAAAATATTTAAATCAGCAAATATGCTGATGTTGTTGCTGGGGGTTTGTTCCAGTCTTAATTTAACAATTTTACTTCAGAAATCTAATCTAATCTAATCATCTAATCTCGAAAATTGAGAAACCAAGTATGGCAAATTTGCTCATTTATGAACTAGCCTGCTATAACAACAGAATAAAGTTGTCTAATTTCATTACAATCCCAAAAAAATCATCACAAGTCTCCATTGTAGACATTTCAGTAGCCTTGTAAACTCACTCTGTGGTCAGTCCAAACACTAACCACAATAATAAAGACAGCACTTAGTTGAGTGAATTATGGAGATGGGTGGTGTTAGGAGATGGCAACAAACCACTAATTCAAATGGCCATAGCAGATAAGGAAGCTGTAGTGAGAGTTACCAGGAGTGCAGTCACCATAAATAACTGATTTATCAGGATAGGAAACTGCTCCTGGTTTGTACCCAAATGGAGTAATGGCCCAAAATGGTCAGGCTTGTCTTAGAGGTTGACAAAAGGTTAACACAGTACTTTTTGGGCAGGGGTTAAATTTGGGTCAGTTGTGATAAGGAAGATTTGCAGTAAAATTTGCCAGCAAAATATAATAGATTATTGGGATTTCCCTGGTTATCAAACTAAAAAAATGTTTTGTTATCTGCTGGAAAACATACACATATCTCATTTTAAATAAAACCTGTAATGATTAAATCAGTTAACAATTCATTTTATTTGTTAGGTTTCAAGATACTTTTCATTGCATTCTTAAGATATTTCATAATTTATAGCCTATTGCACCATTTTGTCAAGATGTTTGATTTGCTAGCTGTTTTCATGCTTGGTGAACCTTAGCTACTTCCTCATTCTCAATACTGTAGTGTTAATCAGCTGCTTTCTCTAATAGATAGGTGATTAGCACACTGTTTTTCTTAGCATGTAGCAGAGCATGGCTAGTGGTGAGCTAATGCTATCAGGAAACTTTACTATATCTGCTATAGGATTTGGTATTGTGTAGGCCACTGGGTCATTTTAGCATCTTACTTGGCAATGATAACTATTTTAGCTTTCATCATGCCACATCAGAAAGTATTTTGATATAATTTGTGGCCATTTGGTTGCAGTAGCCTGGCTTGATAAAGCTGTAACCTATGGTAACAGTGTCAGTGTTAGCCCCTATACAGATTGAAGCTACTATGGGCCTTACAATCTGATCAATGTATATTAATTGAATAGTTAGCATTACAAGGTATTCAGACTAACCACTCTGCCAAAGTGCAGAAAAATGGGTAACATTTTATATTTTGTTACTTACTCACTGTAGCCTACTAAAATGTAAGCTGTAACCAATTTCCTCCTGCTTACAGTATATTCACTAGTTATGTCAATATATTTCTGCAGAATCTTGAAAACCTCATACAATTTAACTTCGTATGTTCAGTGAATAGGTATTGTCTTCGAATTGACTTGCCTGGCTTGTAATACATGGAGCAGTGGTCACATTTCGTACCCTGTTCTGCCTGATTAACAGCAGGACATGACTGCACTCTTACATAACCTGCTGGTGCTGATAAAAACAATGGGGAATGAGATCAAATAAAGGGACATTGAAACCTAAAAAATACCCAAGGGAGGCTGTGTCTATAAATCTTGTGCTAAATTGACGTCACAATACAATGGCGATACAAAGTTACTTCCTGGTAAGATAATTGAAATTGAAAATTATATTTTTTATCAATTAGAAAACACATGAGGATATACTATAACAGTTACATTGCTTCTTACTCTTTTAGAACTGGCTTGGAGTTCAATAGACTGGAGGAGGGGTGTGAAATAGTTTGGCTACATGATATAAGATAGGTCCATGTGCTGTCCCAATATTGTTTTATATATACACACACACACACACATATACATATATATATATATATATACCGGTATATACACATATATATACACACACCACACACATATACATATATATATATATATATACCGGTATATACACATATATATACACACACACACACACACACACATATATATATACACACACAACAGTACTTGTGATATGATTAAGAATGTACTGTGGAAATTTCCACCAATACTGTGTACATTTCCCTGCCTATCTTAGTATCTTGTGCTTTGAGACCTAGTGCGCACAACTCTAGTGGGCTTGACAAGTGTGCAGAGTAGCATTAGTATTCAACCCAGACCCTCACTCCAGCCCTTTGTTGGAAGTTCTTGAGGCGCTTTAGTTTAGAGGATGTGGGCTTTCAAAGTGTCATAGAAAGCTTTGGGACCAATAGTTGCTATGAATCCAGACATACTGCACATTCCTCAGCAACTCTCAAAACTCAAAAGGCAACTAAACATGATCCCAGTCTGGTTGTTGTTCCAAACTCTCGGACAATTGGTAGGTGGAAAATGCATTGTTGGTGGCTTTTGTGTTTTCTCTGTCTTTGTCTTGAAGTTCACTGGAGCTTTTTGGTACAGGCCATTTTGAAGTTCTGACGGTTGTTTGTGTTAGCTATTGCCTAAACATGGGGTACTTTAGAAGGACTATGCCTTAGTCGTTGTTGGAACTAACCACTAATGCTATGTTTGGTAGTTCAATCCCTGTCATTGGTACACTCTTGTTTTTCCTTGAACAAGTCCTATTACCTGGTGTGCACAACATGGACGGTATTGAAAATTCTTAATAGGTCACAGTGATGATCTGACCCAGTTAACCTCTTTAGTAGTAGTAGTTTGTGGTTTTGCCAACGCTGGCATCCATGTTTTGTATTTCCTGTGTTGAGAATGGTTTCCGTGGATACAAGTTAGCAGGGTTTTCTGGTTTCCTGCTTAGAGCCAAGTCTGTTGTTTGTGATAGGCTCCAGTCCAATCATGTGCTTCCTTGCTTCCACCATCACTTGATCTAATTTGTGTTTACAACAAGTCGTAAATCTTCTTTGGTATCTCCTTGGGAGTAGGATGTGGATATTTTGGGAGAAACCTTCAGTGAACAGTCATTAAAGGAAGTTCATGCTAGACAAATTATTATGATTGCATAAGTCCTAGAATGATGATTATTAATTTTCTTGAATAGAGCTCCAGTTTGTTTTCAAAGTCTAATTATATTAACACTGATTTGATAGTTTGTATATTGCATTTAGGTTTGTCAAAAGTATCAAAAATCAGATACTAAAGTACTACAATTTAATGTTGAAAATTACATTCTATTGTTTGAATTTTTTGTATTGTGACAACACTAATTACATTGCACCCCATCTAGTTAACTGTATGATTCCGCCTAAAGTAACCACATGGGCTTGGATTTATATTGTACATGAAAGTTTGAGAAGGATCTCAAAGTGCATTTGTTCATTCAGTCGCCATACTTGATGGTGGTGGTACTTCCCAAGGCAGAATTAACACACTATTCACTCCCAAAAGTCCAGCTAACTTACTCTACGCCTTCTGTGTTGTAAAATAATAGTCTTAAACCAAGTTTAAGACATCATTGAACAATATTAATCAACTAAGTTACCAACTCAACTGCCACGAATCACTCACTTTTTCATACATATGCAAGATGGGTGAAGTGTCTTGACCAAGGGGGGATCAAACAACTAACCCTTTAGTTATAAGACAATCACTCTTCTACCACTCCACTTCCACTCTCTCTTCATACTATATCCAATAATCAATGTTTTTGTTCTTAAGACATCATTTGAAATGCAAAGTTTAGATTCGTTGACCTTTTTAGAAACGATAATTATTGTTTTTATCACATCTATTTGAAAATTACAGTTTATTAATTAGGCCATACTTGTTAATTGCACAATCCATACTTTCCTTACCCACATGCAAACTCCACATCTACATGCACAGTCTAATATCCCTTGTCTATCATGTCCCATGTTTGTGATCAATCCTGATTAACTGCCATCCAACCACCGGGGGCACTGAATATATATTGACCCACAGTATGTGACCCAGTTCTTCATTCACAACAGGCACATGATCTCACCACACAGCCCCACAGCTGTCATATTATCTATGCAACAACAAGTCCATCTTTTTAATTCACAAGCCTGTTGAAAGTGTGTTATAACCTGCCCAGGCTCTGCTTCCCCAGTGTGTATGCGATAATTGGGTTACTGTCCCAATTTCCTGTGACCGATTTTTCTTCATTATATGGCACATGGTTATTTCAGGGACTGGGAATCTTCCAAGAGTTGTTGGCTGGGTATCATTTGCCTGAAATCCAGACAGGTTTTCTCTGTATATTTCATATAGAAGATCTTACAGTCTGGTAGCCACCTCACCTTTGGTTGTTTTCACACGTTAGTGTGCTTTGCGAACCCACCCCAGTGCGCACTAGATTTAGTTCTGTGTGCTTTACTTTTCGGTCGGCCTTGTTCACATACATTGCGCATCATTCATCTCAAACACACGCCATGTGTGAGAGAGCATCAGCTGATCACTGAACTTATTTCTATGGCAACGTGCTTCAAACAGACAGAGCCTCGTGAATACCTTGTCAGATGAGCGTGGTTAACAGCAGTTCTGCAGCTCTGCAGCTCCCAGTCATACAAATATACCTGATCCGATCGCTTTTTTGCCCAATTCCAAGCTTTGTTACTGTCACAGCGGACTGCGTAGGTTGGCCCAAGGTCAGCCGTGTTCACACCACACTCGCCCCGCTCCAGAGTGCGGGTGGAGCTGCTCCGAGACCTCCATTTTCAAGCCCTCTCTGACTGGCCTTTCACTGCAGTCCAGAATGCAACTGTTGCGTTCACACCAGCCCAAGCACACCACTCTTGGATCTAATGATGTTTTACGTCGACCTAACTAGTGACGGTGTGCAAACGACCTTTATTTCAGTGACAACAGAGAGTGAAACAAAGAAGCTCATTGGTCATATCCATTTTGAACAAAATCAAACTTCTCTCACCACAGATTAACAGCAGTTTGTGTTTCGCTCATTAATATTGCAGAAATCCACAATTTTGGTCAATCCCTTGTGATATTTTTTTCCCTTTTTTCCTCATAAGCAGCCATATTTGCTACAAACTTACTAGATACTACAGATACTAACTATAGAGCAGAGAAAAGAATGTGATTTACATTAAATATGTAACTTGAGATGGTGATCGGGTTGTCAGAAGTATCAAAAATCGGATACTAATCAATAGTAAAAGTGCTGAAACTAGATACTCACTTGACCAGGTATCGATACTAAAAAAGTCACATTCACAGTACAGAAATGAACCTTTCCTGAATAGCTTTTGGATGATCTTGAGCTGTATCAGAACAAGTGTTTGTATATACCTGGATGACTGAAGGATCACATAGATATAACACATATAAAAGGAAGTACTACAATTTAATGTTAAAATGACATTCTTTTGTCTAAATAAAGAGATGTTTTTATCATTGTGACAACACTAATTGTGAAAATACTACTATTGTAATATTTCGTACTGTAAGGATATTGTAAGTTCAGTTATAAAAAAATTAACTTACTATTTAAACTGTGCTACAATAAAAACCTGTTGGATTAAATCAAGACAAAAGATATTTTGAAAAAAAGAGGAAAAAATCAATAAATATGACATTTCACATAAAAATAAAGCTCAAAATTGTGATCTAAACTTAAAAACCTGGTATAAAAAAAGTACCTAGACTCTAGTACCTAAACTATACCATCCAAGTAGTACCTAAACTTTTAACCAAGCTCTGTTGTGTCAGAACAAGACCACCTATAGTTGTTTTACCATCAGTGTGGTTGTAAGTTGGTTTACAAGAGAAAGTTCATTGACTGTGGAGGTACTATGTTGTCCAGTTCACAGCCCAGGCATTCAGGGCTATTGTTTCACTGTGTAAAAGCCATTGACCTGTCCAAGGTGTAGCCGCCTCTGTGAGCCGGAACTGAATAGGCTCCAATGTTTATGACAGCACAAAGCATGTTACTGATAGTTAGCAGCAACAGACCAACCTTGGGCTGGGCAGGTGATGTTTTAAAAGGCTGGCTGTTACTACGGACGGTGGAAAATAGTTGTGCATTTAGGTCATTTTTTTTAATGCATTTTTCTTAGGGCTGGGCATCATATTGATTGATTTAGATTTTTGATTCAACATTATTTATTCTTTTTAAAAACAAAAATGAACAAGATAGAAAAATTGGTCAAATTTCTGAGCCACATGAACCACAGGATTGATTGTCAACCTCTTGATTAAAAAGACCCGAGCATATCTCTGCCAATTAGAAATGACTACCGTATTTTCCGGACTATAAGTCGCACTTTTTATCATAGTTTGGCTATACTCAGATGCGACTTATATGTGAAATTATTAAAATATATAATTTCAAATCGTTATTGTCACACTGACAACTGCGCAAGGGAACTCTAGGCCAGTATGACAGCCATGCAGAAGTGGCGCTTCATCTCCTTCCGGTGCGACGCTTCATCTATGCTTCATGTAGCTGAATAAATATACCGATAAATGTGTTACGTTAGCGTGCTTTACTTCTATTCAGCCTGTTGTTCTCTATTTTATTGTTATTATTAAAACTTGTCTTTAAAGATAAAATGTCTGTTCTTGGTCTCGGATTTTGTTAAATAAATTTCCCCCAAAAAATGCGACTTATAGTCCAGATGCGACTTATTGTCCAGTGCGACTTATATATTTTTTTTTTTTTTTTTCTTCATTATTATGCATTTTTTTGCTGGTACGACTTATACTCCGGAGTGACATATAGTCCGGAAAATTCGGTACATCTGGATTGTAATTGAATTTGATCGATTGCTCAGCCTTCATTTTCTTTGCTATTAAAAAGTTTACTTATGTGGGGCTTCTAGAGCATGTTATTGTAAAGTAATAAAAAGCAATAACAGACTCACATTGGTAACTGAATATAAGCCACTATATAAATATAAATATATATACATAAACTGAATGCATAGACATTTCCCTAGGTACAGTTATCTTGACAGCTATAGTTGTACGCATTTGTTTGAGCATTAGCAGCTTGTTTTGTCATCTAGTGGTTGATCACACATGCTCTTCTTAATTGGAGGAAAGTGTTCTCAGAGATGTAGCCTTTGTAAGAGGAGAAAGTGAACCGCGACTGAGGTCAGCTCTAGTTTCCATTGGGCTGATCCTGTGACTCAACCAGCCCACGACTGCATAGGTACTCTCAGCTTGACTCCTCTGTCATCACCTCCAAATGTACAAATTGGAAGTCAGTCAAAAACTTTACACCTTTGAATGTCACTTCAACTGGGCATGTGTACTTTTTTGTAACTATTTCTTGTTGATCAAATTGTGAGTTCTTAGAGTTTGAACACAAAGTTAATGTACCAGAACTGCCCCAATCAAAAAGTTGCATAGTGCACCTTAATGTCATCCAAATCTATTGTGCACCTGGCGCTAGTAAGAACGCTGTATACCTTAGCTGCATTGTGTAACACTTACACTTGTGTATTGTGTAACACTTACACTTAATGAGCCAAATGGAAGGAACCATTATTCTCCAGTTATGCAAATGCAGTTTTTCTCATATATTCCTTACACTGTAAAAATACATTTGTTCTCAAAGATGTTTTTGTACACAAATTTTAAACTAAGTATGCTTGAAATATGTGTTTGTCATTGCAAGAAAATTAGACAAAGTACATGTTTTGGCCCCAGAACGTGGTTTATGATACCGGTACTTGAATAATACTTTTTTCATTACCAATTGATGTATTGATCATTATACAGGATGGCAAAACAGATTCATAATACTCATAAATTCCATTAAAAATATCTCCTTTTACAGTTTTTATCATTCATTTGTGGTGACACTGTATCGTTCTATAGTGTTCTCTCAAGACCTATCAATTCAGGTACCAGTTCTCAATGTTTTTTGTTCGTTTCTGTACTTTTTGAACCCTGATCTATTTTACATTTTTTTGCTTTAGTATTGTTACTTACATTTTTAGTGTTTTACTTCCTACGTGCAAAGTAACTGTACCTTTGGTCGCAGCTAACTCTCCTATTGCCCAAATCCCATTTTAATGATAACAGCTCAAAATACCAATGTACTTCTGATCACAAACCCAGCCGCGCTTCACTCATCTCCTCTTCATCACCACAGTCCGCGTATGCATGCTTCTTTTGTCTCTATACCTGTGCAGATCAGAGTACAGAAGGTTGAAGGGAAAGTGTAGAGGAGCCAGCCACACACCGAGTCTAGCCCAGGCCAGAGCACAGGGGCTGGTCTGACACAGGAAGGGAGGAGCAGAGCGCACCGTGGATGTTTTTGGTCACTGCTTGTTAGGCTTTCACACAGGGGGCTTTGTGCACTGCAGCAGAGCCAAGTTTGTGTTTTTCCTTTTTTGGCTGGAAAGATTTTTCTGATTGGTCGAGGACAGAGCCTATGACACCTACAGATACACCAGGTCTGGAGACTAGGATTAGAAAACTCAAGATGGAATGAACGTTTTTATGCTATGAGGCCGGTGTTAATATAATCTGACCATATTTACATCATATACAAGCCATTTTAAAGTACCATCAACTCTTGTCTTGAGTACAGATTTGTCCCACTCTCTCTACCAGCATCTGGAGAAATGAGCTCCGTACTCCCAAAAACACACACAGCTACCCCATGACATCACGGCTTAGCGAGCAGGCGGCCGGCAGGAATGTGCCTGGAAAAGGAGAGGCTTTGTGGAGGAGAGGAGAGGAGAGGGGGACGCAGGAAAAGGAGGAGAAGACAGCAAGGAAAAGGCTTGGCTTGGAAAATGTGCGGCACTCCCACAATCTGGTACAACGCAGAGCTGCACCGAACTAACACACAGCTCAAGACCTGAATATAGCAACTCATTTTTTTATTATTGGAGATTTTTACCATTTATGGAATAAGATATTCTTTGGCAGATATTATTAGCTGTAGGTAAGTACTGACTATATACTGAATTATACTGAAGTAAATGTGTTGATAATATTGTCATTTTTGGCTGTATAATATTTGATTGCTATTCTGTATTTCAAACTAATGTGCTTGCCTTGGATAATAGATAGTTGGTCATTGTAATATCTATAATTATGCTAAATTAAACTAAATGTGGCATCAACCATCATTATATTTTATTATAAGAACAGACTAGTCCAGTGCTTTTAAGTATGATCAGGCAAGCCGGTGAAAGAAGTACCCAGATCTGTGCTGGAAAATGAAAGTAAAAGTAGTAGGCTTATAGTTAACAATTTTTCAACTTGTACAATATTAATAGGCCACTTTGACAACTTTTCACTGCATTTCAAACTACTACTTCTTATACTACCTCTTATACTGTTATAATGCTGCCACTTGGACAATATACCTTACTCATTATTTACAAAAGGTTACTTGAATTTCTGTCAACTGTGCCACGTGACCTAATTTGGTTGTGGTTTGAGCCGATTTTAGTCTTGAGGTAGACTTGGTTTAGTCTTGTTATAGTCCTTGTCTAGTCCAGGTTTAGCTCTGGGTTATTCTCAGTTTTGATGTGAACGTATACCATTAAACACACAGCATATGAGTTAGACATTATAATAATAATGTGAAATACAATAACATGCTATATGAAATATTAACATTAATAAATAAACCTAAGGTACACTACTTTTAAAGTGCTTTATAGAGTCCACTGTATATCCAGCCTCATACTTGTGCTGACTTCACTTGCCTTGCTAATGTTTATCCCAGGTGCTAGCCTCTGTGTCAGCCCACCCATCTTTGTTTTTGTGATGCCTCTTAGTGCGCAGCTTTCTTGACGTGGTCCGTACCAGACTCAGCACATTGGCTAAAATCATGAATAAGCAGCACTATATTACAACTCAGCCTGGCCTGCGTTCAAAGCTGTACTGTTTAGATGTAGAGACAGTGGGCTAAAGAAGTCTTGGTCTCTGGTTACTACATAGGATCAAGTTTAGCCAGCAGGAAACAGAGCCGGACCCACTGAGTTGTATGGGAGCTTGTGTGTGTGTATGGGAGAGTTGGGTACTACTGCTGATATAACAGACATGGCAAATATGTGGATAAGCGGGACAAGCAGTTGTGTAAAACAGTGCTGCCGTTACATTTAAAGGAGTAACATGTCTGGTGTAATGGGGTAATGCTGTGGTGCACTGTAGGCTTCCAATGGGAGGTTTGATGTGGATTTATTTTGGTAACATGACATAATGGGTGGTGACATTGCAGGAGTGTGTCAAGATGAACAATATTTATGTTTGCTCTGTGACTTAGTAACAGAGGAATTTTAAAATGTCTTTGTGTTGACCATGTTTTTGTTTTTATTAAGAAAAATGTGATGGGTATTTTTTAAGTGAAAAAGATAAATGCAAGGTTGAACATTCAGTCTGATGTCAATATTTTCAAAAAATTGCATAATAAATTTGCTTCATGTGGTAATGACAAAAAGTATCTTTGTAAAGCGCCCTCAAAAGTAGCTTGCACAATGATCCATTTTCATTCAAAGAATTGTCACCCTTTTAATGTGCGTTACATTTTGTACTGAAATACTTTGTGATTTAAACGTTCAAAGGGGAAATTTCTCTTCCAGTCAGGTCAATGGCCATTCATTTGAACTTCTGGTAAATACTCTAGTTTACCCCCCACGTCTCTGGCATGCAGGCAGTGGGTCTGTCATCTTTGTGTTCATATGTGTGTGTTTGTGATTTTGTGTGTCGTAGTAACACTCTAAACATTTCCAGATGGATCGGGAATGAGTTGGAAACCAGCCCGAAATTTCAACGCAATTTAGGCTTTAGTAATTATGTCTTGACTTAGATGCACTTGGGATAACTTCTGATTGTAACCACCAACTTGCATCTTGTGACATGTCTAGCCATAAATCCTGGAGCTAAGCCTGAAGCCTAATAGTCTTATCTGAACCTCAACATAATACCAGGGTTTATGCTGTAAAACAACACGCAGTTTGGATGTTTGGAATAACTAATCCCAGCTTTGGACACAAATCCTTCATGCTAGGTTGCAATAGAGCTAACCTGCTGTCATTTTCTCAGTATTTAAGAAATTAGTACAAACGTAATCTTTTAAAGGGTTTAGCTGACCCTTTTCAAATTCTAGCCAGGTTTTGGATGCTAGCTGACTGGGTACTTCTTTTTTCCAGGAAATTACTTGATGCTAACTTACCTGCTAATTTATTATGGGGCAATATTAGAATGTTTATAATGTGTATAATGTTTTCAAACCCTAAATAACATTGTGAAAAAAATAACACAATAGAAATATGTTTTAGCATTATTTGTATCAGTGAATAACTAAAAAAGCTTGTTGATTGGTCCATGTAGGTGCTACTTCTTAAAAGACATGGAGGTTTTTGAAACTGTCCCTGAAACTAACAGGGACGCGCAAAGAATTATGAATGAAACAAAGTACATCTTCCGGCATGTCTTTGATAAGAGCAACAGTGTAACATGGTAGTTAGGGCTGTAGATGAGTCGACTAAAGACCGCCGATCGATTAGTTGACTAAAAAGGGGGGGCGTGGCAAAAGCTCTCAAAACTATTACGTATGTTTATGCATCTGACCCAAATTGCACTGACATAACCAAAACAGAAAAAAGTACCAGGAAACAATGTATAATAGACAGACTCAACTTGTTAATCAGTTTAATGTGCTTGTTTTTTACACATAAATACCAAATCGTCAACTATATATAAATCCTTATAATCTAAATACAATGATTAGTCGACTAATACAATTTTTGGTAGACTAAGACGCCATCGACTGATTAATCGACTAAACGACTTAAGGAGCTACACTAATGCTAGTCATGTTGCCTTTTGAGGTTTAGCTAGCCAGATGCCATGGAAATCAAATTAGCACCTACGCAAGTCTTCTTAATGACCCACTAATTCACAATTAAGTTGTTAATTATTTATAAAAGCCTATTTTTAAGTACATTTGACATTCAGCACTTGAGCAGTTTGCCAAGCATGTTTGTACAGTATCTTTCATCACAAGTATTAAAAGTCCAGACCAGATTTGAGGACAGCCAGTTATGCTAGGAATGTTAGTTCACCTCTACTGGAGACACAAGCTCTCCGCATCCAGCTAGGCTAACACGTGCACGCTCCCAACATCACACACAGACACAAGCGCACACAGACACAAGCGCACACACACGCTTGTTCCCTTCATGTGCACGTGTAGGAGATTAATGCTGCCTATGGGACATTCCTATAGAACTGTTTCTTCAGGCGGTAACAGGATATGCTCTCCCTCTGCACTGTCCTGGATGCTACATGGACACACACACACATTCCTTCGTAGCACTGTTAAAAATGCACCATGAGATTAAACATAACAGAAGTGATGACCTCCGCGGTGGGGGAGAGTACAAAGGAGTGCTAGCCAGGACTCATATGCTTGATAATAACATTAGGCAGCAAAATCATTGGAGGTAGTGTGAAACAGGGAAACAGAGGCAGGGAACAAATCTATAAATCTATACTGCATTCTATGGACGCAATTTGCAACACAGTAGGCCTATGTCAATGTGTGTTAAACATGTCATGTGTTTTGCAGTGCATTGTATTAAATGACATTGTAAACTAAACAGAAGATTTCTTTAAGGCTAGACAACTAAAGCAATCGGGTTAGCACTCTTGGGGGTCTTGGGTTAGATTCCTGTACTGTGTTTGGACTTTTTGTGGGGAGTTTGCTAAAACAGGCATAATTGGCTAATACTCTTGACCAAAACCTAGCTCAAGATCTGGAGATGGATCCTGGGGTACTGCACTGAGGTTGCCCACTGCCCTTGACTGAAGATATTGCTTTGCCTGGACTGTTTTACAGACTGACCTGTAACTTGGCCTGGCAGAGATAGATATTTAATGCCAAACTGTATTCTGTTGTACTTAGGCAAAGCAATAATATCTCCATCCAGAAAAGCAGGGGGCTGACCCTACACAAAAGTTACATAGTTTTACATTTGTACTTTATTTACATAAAGATATGAGCTATTTTTTTTAGATCTAGAATATTATTATTATTATTATTATCATTATTATTATTATTATTATTATTATTATTATTGATATTTTGCAGATGATGTCATTAGCATTACCTGGGGGTGTGTAGGCTCTGCTCTGTCTGAACTGTTCTTTCCAATTCCAACCTAACGTGTTTCAGTTTCAGTACATAATGTTTACTTATGTTTGTCTCCTCGTTGCTGTTGGAGCATGGTAGTGCTAGGATTTTTTCAATTTGAGCTATTCAGAAAATGTTAACAGCATGTTGCACTTCCGCTGCTCAGCTTTCATAAGATAAAGTCCTCAATGAACTCAAAATCACATTTTCTCTGGAATGTTTAAGATAATTTTCATAATGAGTCCATTCTCCTATACAATTCCTTATCTCTTCCTGCAATATAATGTTTTTTTTTGTTTTGTTTTTTTACCGTAATGACGATATGAAGTCATTGATTCCCATGTGACTAAGCCAGCTAGGTCATCGCCAAGCCCTAGGGAGTTTCCTACATGGGACAATGATCTTTAAGTGTAATTGTAAGGAGTCACAGAGGAGAGTGGAGATTCGGGTACTTGAGCCAAGAGGAGCCAAGTGAGGGCAGGGCAGAGTAATCCTCCATGTGACCACTTGACTGACCACTGTGTGTGTCGTCGGCACGGCAACACTCCAGGAGGAAACGGGAAAGGAAGGAAGGGAGCAGCGGGTAGGGATGTTCCAGTAATGTGTGGATGTGAGTGGTAAGAAAAGAGAACTCAAGATGGAAGACGAACTTGAAAAATCAAGTTCATTAATATTGTGCAGTATCAAATTATTAAATTCATATTGATAATAACTTTACACAAAAATAATAGCTCAGTTTATTCATCCAATATCTGAACTCTGCTCCAAACCACATGCTTTTACTAGTGGGTTTAAAGTCCAAGCTTATTGTATTTGCTTTACCATTATTAGCCGTACTTTTATATAACTATTAATACAACTGCGACTTGTAGTACTGCAACAACAGCTAATACTGAAACTGAAACTGCTACTTTGTGTTTCTCTTAGTGTTAGCAGACATACCACAGATACCATTAAAACACTTCTCTGCATTCTGCTATTCAAATAACACTGCCCTACTTTTCTTTATTGCAGTTGTTCAATGAATAAGATTGAATATTTTCATGTCACATGTACTTATTTTCAAGTAAAAGTACATACAGTATTGCATTACTTCCCACCTTTCTTCATCACGCTATTATTTACCACCATTTTAATAGTTGTCATGGAATCCTCTCCGGTTTAGTCTGGAACAGTCTCCCAGTGTATTAAAGGTGAAATGTGGTGAAAAAACTACTTCCTCTTTATGTCAGTGCATGTTTTAAGTGAACACTGAGCCAGTTCAACCAAGTGATCCTCATTAACTCCCAACGCACACTTTCACATGCTACAAAGAGCCAGGTCAACAGCACTTTATGGATGTAAACAGATCCTTTGAAAAGAAGGGTAATGAATGCAGCCAATAAAACCAGGGACGGCTATAGGTTTTGTCAGTGGCCCTGCTCCAGAGGTTGTCACGAATACAGGCCTGTAAAGTAGAAGTATGTGTGTGGACTGTGGATTGGCTTTTCAGTATTTTTGGAATGCGACTTTTAAGAAGTAGAGCGATTGTTCATAAAAGCTCCAATGCAGGAACTAGCACTATTTTTAAACTTGTCAACATAATTATGTCATTGAGGGAACTGTCTCCTCACAACGATACAATGGTACATATATTTATTTTTTTTGTCTAATGTAATAATAATGGCATAAATCTATATTTCTGAATCGTTATTTATTATTTTTGTTTAGAAATATCCGAAAGTACCCTAAGATTGGTCACTAACATCCATTAAACAGCTATATTTATCTGACCGCACCTCAAATTCAGTAGTTTTTAAGCTTAAATGTACCCTAATCTGCCCCCCTCTCCTTGGCCTCCAGAACTGTGAGGTCCTTTGAAGCATCTGAAAATTTAAATCTGAAATTTGAATAATGTAGCTTTAAAGTATTATGAGTTGTATTTTAAATTAAATAATATGTATTAAGGACCATCTGTTTATTTCACAACACTAAATAATGCCATGGGATACCAAGAGCAGTGAGATAATATGTGCACTCAACTAGATTACGTGGCTTTGTTTATTGGTGCTCTCTAGTGGCAGACAGGAGTAATAACAGCATCAATGACCATGGTGCACTGCAGACAGTTGTGTTGCTAGTTGAATAATACAATAAACATACATTTCCGTCTACAGCACATAGTACATATTTTACATATTTCTATTAAATCAGTGCTATTATATATCTCTCCATAACAAAAATGTTGTCTCTTTGTCTTCAGAAATCGTGGCTGGCAGCTGAGGATGTGAGTGACCCCGTCCCCAGAGAGCGAGCCCTGAAGAGCGTTAGTTTCCAGGAGTCAGTCAGCGTTATCACTGACAGGCCTGCAACCATGGAACTGGACAGCCAGCAGATCCAACATGGCTGCCTCAGCATGTCACACAATGCAGTTGGTCTGAAAGAAACTTCTGACAGTGAGCTTGTACAGGTGAGATTGTCCAGTCAGCACAGAATGAATTTACTTTTTGTATTAATCATTGGAAATATTCACTCCTTTTCTATTGGCCTGCTTTACTTTCAGCATTAAATCTTATAGGCCAGCACTATGTAACTTTTTCTGATTTGTCCTTCATCTGCTTGTCTCCATGGGGATTTTAATGATTTACCTAGAATATTCCACAGTATGGCATTAAACTTATCTATCCTACATTTATTCAATTACAGGTAAACATACTGGTGTAATTCCTCAGTCGTCCAGGTTGGTTCCGTGGCAAGGCAGGGTTACCTCTCCACAGATCAGACCTGTAACTTGGCCCTGGTGGCATTACCCGCTTGTCTCCATAGAGATAGATATGTTTAATGCCATCCTGCAGAACATCCCAGGCTTACGAGACAAGCAGGTAGCAGGACCCCCAACAGTAAAGTTCAATAGTACACCTTTTATAGCCACTTTGGTTTGTGTCTAGGAGATCTGCTACTTGGACCAGGTGTTAGATGCTGCCTCAGATGAGCACCCCAAATCTCCCAGTGTGGATGGCTTTAGCCCCTCCCCCTGCTCTCCTGTCAATCACCAATCACATGCGGAACACTCTCCTATCCACACCAACGGACATGTGCAGGAGGACTACAGCCAAAGCAAGCCAAAGTTTGAACTGAGGGCATTTCACGAGGAGAGGAAGCCCGCCAAGCTCTTCTCCCCCGCGGACGAACAGCCGGTCAGGGTGACAAGGAGGCGACCATCAGAAGAGGTAAACAGCTGCTGCCATATGTTTCAAGATGCTATGATTACAATATCGTACAAAGTATTTGTGGTTTTCAGGCAAATTATTCCATCTTGATTTAAAGGATTTTGTGAGGATCTTTCCCCATTCAAAAGATGTAATATATTCATTTTAATTGTATTATTGAATTACTATACAAAAATATTAGATAAGAAACCTTATTCT
>JACM01054359.1:0-11084 GCA_000787095.1 Periophthalmodon schlosseri
AGTATATAGTATAGTGTATATAGTGTGAGTGAAGCCATTGTGTTGTGTGCAGATCAGGTCATGGTCGAAGCTCAAAACTTTCGTTCGCTGGCCGCTTCGAGGCTCTCTCAAAAAAAAAGTCAACTGGGTGCAGCTGGCAGGCCACAAAGGTAAATATCTCATTATTCTGCCTATATCATCGCTGTGTATAGTCTGAGGGATCTTAACAGAACATGCTCCACTCTCTGCAGGGAGTTTTAAATCAGCAGAGGAAGGAACCATTCTGAAGAAGCTCTCTGAGAATGAGAGACAGTGTTTTGAGAAGCTCCAAGAGGACCCCCTGCTGCCCTTCGTGCCACAGTACCACGGTGTGGTAGAGAGCGACGGACAGGGTTTCCTCCACTTGAACGACCTGCTGGTACCCTTTGACCAGCCCAGCGTCATGGACTGTAAGATGGGAGTAAGGTGAGAACACTTTTGCATTTTTTAAACTATAACAGTAGTCAAGCTTGTCAGTGTTTGTGTGCAGAATGAGAATGACTTTATCTGAGCCCAGCTTTTTTTGTGCCCTACCCAGGCCCAAAGTTGGTCTTCCTAATTCACTTACTCATAAGGAATAAGCACATTTATGTTGTTGGCCAATTGTCTGTCACATTTGGTTCCAAGCCTGCTGACTGCTTAGATTTGTGTTTATGAAGTTGATGTACTTTCAGGACGTATCTTGAGGAGGAGCTGGTGCGGGCTCGAGAGCACCCCCGCCCCCGAGAGGACTTGTATAAGAAGATGGTGGAGGTGGACAGAGAGGGGCCCACAGCAGAGGAGCACTCCCAGGGTGCAGTCACCAAACCCCGCTACATGCAGTGGAGAGAGACACTGAGCTCCACACACACACTGGGCTACAGGATCGAGGGCATCAAGGTAAACAGTGCCCTGCCCCTATCAACACACAGGTGTGGCCTGGGCAAATACTGACTGTTGTCTATCCACAGAAGAGCGATGGGACATGCCGGACCGACTTTAAGAAAACACGCTCACAGCAGGATATCATCAAGGTCTTCCAGGACTTTGTTGGAGGCAGCATTGACATCCTGGTACATGACACAGAAAAGCATGAAAGAAATCTCCTAGAATGACTAATTTTTATTGTATGACACTTGTTTTGTTTATTATTTTTCTTTTTTTTTTCAATTTAACAAAAACAGAAATTGTACTTGAGCAGACTTGCAGAGATTCAGCAGGCCTTGAGCAAATCCCACTTTTTCAAGCAACACGAGGTAATCTCATGTTCAGATTCTAGTTTAAAGTTTAAAATATCATGTTAGTAAAGTGGATGTTTCCAGGTGATTGGAAGTTCTCTGCTCTTCCTCCATGACACATCAGGCAAGGCACAGGTCTGGATGATAGACTTTGGTAAAACCACGGCTCTTGTAGAAGGACAGCTGCTACACAATGTGCCCTGGCAGGAGGGAAACCGAGAGGATGGATACCTGTGGGGTCTGCAGAACCTCATCCAGACCATAGAGGCCGCTATAGAGTCCTGCAGCCATAACAACCAGACTGTGCCAACACCTAGCCACAACTTATGACTATTACCCCTATATATTGTCTAGTTAACTATCAATAAGATTATGAAATTTGTACTTGGGTGTGTGTTAAAATACAAGTTATTCTGGAGGAGGGGACTCTGTTAGCCAACAACAGGTCCATAATCTGGTCATGCTCAGTCCAAATGACACTGCAGGAAGGTCACTCACACACCCAGTGGGACAATAGTCAGATCCTCCCGTTTGACTGTGTTTGTGTGAGACAAACATAAACTGGGCATTTCACATCAGATCCACATGGACTCTGTCCATCTGTTATTCCAAAACTCAGAAATAAAACACAAAAGGAGAAGGTGTGAAATGATGTTAAGAAACACACCAATTACGACCAAACATTATTATTTATTTGTACAAGTTTATAATTGTTTTTGCTGTTTTGGGGGTAATGTGTGAGGAATCAGGAGACAGCAAATTGCATAGTATATTCTCTAAGCTACATACATAACCATCAATGTGAATTATTCACCTGTAAAAATATATATATGTTTATAAAAATGTAAAATTCAATTACAGTATAACATAATACTCTACCATCTATTTTATTTTAAATACACGTTTTATGCATTGGGAGACTTGTTACAAGGGTTAACTCTAACTAAACTGAACTAAACACTAAACAATAGCTACAACTACTAAAACACTGTATTTATGTAACACAAAAAAAAAAAATACACAAAAACAAGCAGCGGGTTGCTGGTCTCCCCTCTCAGTAAACATCTTACGGCAGTGATCTGCTTAAACTAATATACAATGTCAACTTAAAATGTAAAAAATAAAAGAGTAGCATTAGATAGTCCAGTGTATCTAAAAAAAAACATTGTTTATCAACACAGGTTGTCATCACTGTAGTGACCATAACTTAAAGGAGACATTAGGCAAAATTGACTTACATGAGCTTTTAACCATGTAACTATACAATAGGTTTCCCTCTTCGTTGGCTTATTCAGAGTTGTATTTTTGTTGGTTCTGCATTCGAGGCGTGGCTGCCCCCCATGCTCTGTACATGTGAAAAGTAAAACAATTTTGACTCCAGGTCATACAAATAATGAAATAATGTGCATAAAAATAAAAAAAATAAAAACACATAAAACAGCATCCTCTCCATGCTACGGTGAAATGCCACTATGATAAGGACCTATCAGTCCTGCAGTTTTGAATGGGAAGCCTAGGGACTCATTTCTATTTTTAAACTGTTAAAGATGAATATTGTGGTTTACAAACTGTGTAAATTGTGATCTTTGTTATAATCAGGACAAAGCATATGTAATAATAATAATAATAATAATAATAATATATCTCCTTTATGTAGGCTGCTGGCCTACACTTTAAATGCAACTTAAACATCAACAGCAATCCTCCGATCCACTGCTGAAGAAGGTAATCTACACTACAGTGTACTTGTACTGGCTCAGCAGTATTTAAAGCTGTTCTGAGGAAAAATCTGACATACAGTATATCTTTGAATGCTACAGCATGCACCAAGCATGTGGCAATGGTGCACACAGTGCTCTGATCAAAGTCCAGCATTTCATTGTGAGGAGATGAGCCGTGCACAGCTGAGCACAGCTCAGTGTTGTCCCAGGCTTGTGTTAGATTGGGGTTACGCTGAGGTCTTCAGACAGAGAGAATCCTGAGTCACGGTCACGGGGAGGTTTATCAGCTTTGGTGTGTCTCCTCACATCCTCGTGTCCATAGCTGGCGTGTCTCTTCAAGAGCAGTTTGGGTGCTTTGGCTGAGCTGTGGAGCCCCAGTCCTAAGCCACTTCCCAAAGACACACTCAGCGAACAGCTGGCCTTTGCCGCTGGGACTTCAGTCTTCGCCAAAGGCAGGTTCTCTGACTCGTAGCTCTGTCCATCAAATGCATAGTTGACATTGCCACAAGGGAAGCTCTGAAGCTTAGCCAGGTCCATCCCACCCTTGGAAGTGCCAGAGGCCACCCCAGGGAGTCTATGGGAGAGTACTGTGGATGTCCCAGGATGAAGGCTGTTGGCTCCATCACAGGCTGTGTCAGTGCATTCAGAGGTGGAGCTCTGAGAAGGACCGCTGCTGGAGGACAGAGGCATAGATTGAGTGTGGGCCAGGGCTTTCTTACCCCTGATGCTTTCCAGAACCCAGGAGCCGTACGTGGGGTTCCACAAGTTCTTGGTTTTGTTTTTAAGTCTTTGACTTCCTGAGGAGGAATTATTTCTGGAGTGTGGTTGATTCTGAGTCTCAGGGTGGAGCCAGGTCCCCCTCGGGGTCACCTCCGGAGCCTCATGGTGAAGGGGTTGGCCGGCATGAAGGAGAAACTGTGGTTTGGTAAGCTGTTGGGGGGCGGGAGCGACAGAAACACTCAGCGACGTTAAAGGTGTCAGGCTGGAAGAGGGTTGTTCAGAGGGGTGTGGGACTGCGTCCTCCTCTGGGGTGGGGCCATACTCCACTGGGAGAGGAGTGTTAATCACATCTGGGTCCTGAGGAGACAGTCTGTGATAAATAGCTGCTGGCAAAAAGTACTTTGTCAGACAAACTTTTCATACCTGAGTGCAGTAGTTGATTCTCTCCAGAATAGTAGAAAAGTTGGGCCTGTGTTCTGGACAATGCTGCCAGCACTGGGTCATGATCCGATAGCTATACAAAGTGCAGTGTCAGTAATCAGCTATCATACACAGTTTTCAGAGCTACCTTACTGTTAAGTAAAATTTGTTCATTAAATTTAAGACTGATATTGATATTAAGATCAAAACATCTCAGCATCACAGTAGATAACTCACACTGGTCCGGGGCACCCTTTTGGGGGATCCATCCGGCCTCCACTGGTGACAAACTCCAGAACCTCCTGGTTGGTTTTACAGGGGTAAGGCATGTATCCTAGAGAGAGAATCTCCCAGAGCAACACTCCAAACGACCTCCAGGGGGAGACATACACAACAACATAACCTGAGTACAAGTTACAGCTTATTTATTACAGTATCTACGTTTAGAATGATATAAAACAGCATAGCACTGTTTACATACTATGTGTGTAAATCTTTTAAATGTAGGAAAAGGTAGGTGAAGTGTTTATGCTAACATATATCATATATGCCTGTAGGTAAATTAATCATACTTGTTTACCATGTATCAGTTTTGCAGGTGAAAATTCCCTCCATAAAAGCTTCTGGCGGCATCCATTTGACAGGTAACATGGCCCTGCCTCCTTTCCTGTAGTAACTGGCCCTGAAAGGAAAAGGGGCCTGTTACAGAGAGCAGAGGATGCAGAGGTTCTCAAGGCTCTTTCTGATGGCTAACCTGTAAATGTCTCGGGCCATGCCAAAGTCTCCTATCTTTGCCACTCGTTCAGGCCCTGGGCAGGTGAGCAGGCAGTTTCGAGCAGCAATGTCTCTAAAGGAAAAAGGGAAAGATTTAGGTCAATCCAACTTAAGTTTTTACAAAACTTGTTTAACATTATTTAAACAATTCTTAAATTAAAGTCCACACTTGTGTTTTTGTTGCATGTGGAAAAAGTTACATCGGGGAGGCCATTGGTTTAATGGAGACATTATCATCTCAAATTTGAGTGTGGAACAATGAAACTCCACCTCAATTATTGGAGACCTTACCAGTGGTATTCAACATTGTTATTAAATTATGTACCATATGTAAAAAAAGTGAATCCAAAACCCTGTAAGAGGGCACAAGGATTCCAGCAGCTGTAAGAGGGAAACTTTCCATTGGGCTAAAAATTGTTGCAGCTAACTCTGCTACATTGGTTGCCATAGCCATGTAGGTTAGCTGTGACGTCAAGTGGTTAATTTCTTCTGGATTACTCAAACATACATGAATAAAAGGAAAAAAGCAACTCCAGCTATGTTTTTGATGCAGAAAAATGATAACTTATTAGTTTAAAAACAAGAACAAAGTTATATTGTTTGTGCAAAGCTGTGACAAATATGGATGTGTGGTGTGGGATTGAACCTGTGAATGAAGTGGTTCTCCTCCAGGTACCTACAGCCACAGGCGATGTCCCGGGCCATGCGCAGCAGCTCCCTCATGGTGAGGGAGGAGGTGTGGCCCTGGACACAGCAGCACACTTCAGAACATAGGCTCTCATACACAATTATCATAGCCCCATGCATATTCACCGATCTGGGCCTGTGCTGCCTCAGAAAGCTCTTCATGTCCCCGCCTGTCATCAGCTCCAGGAGGATGAAGCGTGGCAGGATGTTGAGGCTCACTCCAATGCAGCGAACAATGTTCTCATGACTAAACTTACTGCACAGAAACACAAGTTGGAGTACTATCTCTCTGTTTGAAATAATAAAAGCTAAAAATCAAGTAGTGTGAGAATGACCTCATGATTAGAGCCTCCATCAGGAAGTCCATCTCGTCTTGCTCTGAGCAGATCTCAGGAAGGGTCTGGAAAGCACAAAGACACAAAGAAAGAGATGACATTTCCTCTGTATGACCATGAAACCCAAGGGAGCTGCTTTTAGATTTATAGTTTAAAGATGGCAAGATTATCAAATTGTCCACTCTGTCCAGGGGGGGTGAATGCCCAAGAGCATGAACCAACTTAAATGACCAGAATTTAAATTAAAATTCAATTAAGAATATGATATTTTTTAAATAAAAAAATAAAACATAAGTAAAAAGAGATCTTTGACAGGTGTGGCCTTTAAGTATAATATGTTCTGCCACAGTGGCAGCTGACCTTTATAGCCACCTGCATGGGACTATTATCAGCACTCATCCCCAGGAGCTGTCCCTCGTACACTTCTCCAAACGCTCCATGGCCAAGAGCCCTGCACGACACAATCAAATGCGCAACTCAGTCAAATGCTGTCGATGAGATTATTATGATACGGTAGAAATTGCTCATATAATAACTTAAATTGATTTCATACGGACCTAAGGAGTGTGATGTTTTTCCGGGGAACTTCCTTCAGCTCACTGAGTGATGTGGCTTTGCCGGCAAAGCAGTAGTTGGGATTGTAGTCTGTCATAATGGTGGAGGAGCGAATTTTACTGAGCTTGTACTCTGGACTCTGCAGCCGTCCTCTGACAGCATGCAGGTGACTTTTCCTGCGGTACCACACTGCACACATCAAAAGTTTCAGTTAAAAGCAGAAAATCAGTCAGAGATTTGGCCTGCATCAGAGCCCCGTCGAGAGGAGAAGTGGTAACACAAAGAGGGTCAAGAAGGGTCACACTGGAGGCCACATTAAATTATTGCCATTGCTTTTGCTATCATGAAATGAGCACAGACTGTCAGTGTGAATGGTGACCACTGTCCTCTCCTTGTTACAACTTCTGGACCGTCAGGGCAAGTGAGGGGCACTCACCCGCCGCTGAGGCAGCGACGTCCCTGATGCAGGTGGTAGTCTGGGGGTACAGGTGCTGTTCCTCCTGGGAGGAGGTGGTGGGTGATGGGGTGGTAACAGGTGATAGATGCCTGGGAAAGATGCAGGTGAGGGGGGTATAGGTGGCACACTGCCTGGAAGGGGGATGCGTGGGTAGGGTGCGTGCACATGAGGGATGCTGATGACCCTTAGCGTGGTGCAGATGCAGGACTCAGGGGATCCATGTAGAGGAGGGCAGGAAGAAGGTGATGAGTGATGAGATTGGACATTAAAGAGGCTCATGGAACAGACTACCTCTCTGCATGGGGGAGAGTGACTCTAAAATGACTAAAAACTGACTTCCTGCCCTTTGAAAGGTCAATATGAGAAACAATATAATGTCACAGTTACACAAATAATCTCTAGCCATTTTGAAATTGAAAGCCATATTCTGCCGCCTTACAAACTGTATCACCCTCACACACCTTCCATCACACATACACCAACCTCACATATGCTTAGAATATTTGTATTATAGTATAACAGTAGTGTATGTAGTATAGCATACAGTATATCAACACTTAACACTGGAGAAAAGACAAAGGTGTATGTGTGTTAGAGTCCCTTTATCAGACACACACCTCTAGGATATGTGAAAGAACTGTCCTTTACAGATAATGTACATATACATTGGTCTATTTTTCATTGACAGACAAAACATCTTTCTCTGTATTTACATAACGCCACTGAGAACACTAAATGTCCATATTGGGCTCCCTCTATATTAGTATTCTAGGCCAGTAAATCCCAGTCTCCTTCAGAGCCGGTGGAAGGCAGCAGGCACAGAGTGGGCACAGAAGTGAAAAAGCCTCTTACTGAGGATGACTCCGGCACAGATGAGAGCGACACCACTGGCCACAGTAGAGGCCACCACTGCCAGGATCAGAGACACTGACATGTGGCTCTGAGGGACGGGGCCTTGGGGGATGGGGCCCTGGGGGATGGGGCCCTGGGGAGCAGCTGATGAGGACAGTCAGTTAGTGTCAGTTAGTCCACAGTAATCAGATAAAGAACATAGATGTACAAACTCCACAGACATGTCGTACCTACAGCACTGACGCAGGTGACATTGTCATTGGCCAGTACCTCTCCATCATGGCACAGACAGATAATCTGATGTGTGTCCTTGTCCCGCATGCAGTTCTGCATCTGACAGTGACTACAGTTGGGTTGCACTTTGATCTCACACTCCCCATGGCTCTCCATGCCTGCACAAAACACAGCCACATGTCATCGTCTCTCTAGTTTTTACTTCAGTAACAGAGATAAATAAATTCCCTTTTAAACAAGACAACAAAAATAATGTGTTGTGTAAGGTAATGGCAAGGTAACACTCTTCATCTACTTTATTTTGCTTGAGTCAGTCTGTGAGCACTGAAGCCCTTTTGTTAAAGACAACACTGCTGTTTCTTATGACACATAAACTTGTGCTGCTGAGGCGCACCTGCCAGCGGCTGCAGGAAGATCTCTCCTGTGGGGTGAATGAAAGAGATTCCATCTTGGCCGTCAGCCAAGATCTCATCAGTTATAGCAGCATCACCTCCTGGAACATAAATCATTTGTTTTCTGGGTGATAGAGTTTTTAGAATGATTTCAACTAAACACTATATAGACTTTTTTCATCACATTTCACAGCAGTGTGTTTCAAAGCAGAATTGTAATGACATGATATGTGATTTACATTGTATCAGACAAAATTAAATTTAGAGACCGACCTCTGTAGCCACCTCCTCCTCCTCCCGCAGTGCACGCGCCCCCTCCACCACCAAAGCCCCCGTATGTTGCCCAACCAAGTTTAGACAGAGCCAATGGACAGGCGGACCCCCCCACAGCCCCATCTACGAGGGACTGTCCTGCCTGGGAGTGGGGACTCAGGCCATCTCTCCAGCCCCCACCTCCACCTGAAAACAGCCAGAGGAAAGTTTGGATTGAGACAGGTCACTATGCTAAGGAATAATAATATCCCCTGGATTATACACTGCCTGACCAAAAAAAAAAGTCGCCACCAAAAAAAAAAGGTCACACACTCTAATATTTCGTTGGACCACCTTTAGCTTTGATTACGGCACGCATTCGCTGTGGAATTGTTTCAGTAAGCTTCTGTATTGTCACAAGATTTATTTCCATAAACTTCGCAAAGCCTTCTCCAGCACATCCCAAAGATTCTCAATGGGGTTAAGGTCTGGACTCTGTGGTGGCCAATCCATGTGTGAAAATGACGTCTCATGCTCCCTGAACCACTCTTTCACAATTTGAGCCCGGTGAATCCTGGCATTGTCATCTTGGAATATGCCCGTGCCATCAGGGAAGAAAAAATCCATGGATGGAATAACCTGGTCATTCAGTATATTCAGGTGGTCAGCTGACCTCATTCTTTGAACACATACTGTTGCTGAACCTAGACGTGACCAACTGCAGCAACCTATTACCTATTTGCTTAGTTAAATCCAGGTGGCGACTTTTTTTTTGGCCAGGCAGTGTACTTTAATACTTGGATGGGCGAATGCTAGTCAGTCCCTATCCCAGGGCTGCTGTAGCTTTAAAAGTAGCTTACCACCACTTACTTGGCGTGAATGAATAATGCAATATAAAGTGTCTTTTAGTGTCCCAAAAAGCAGTATATAAATTATAATTTCTCCAGGTACCACGGACACAAGTGGTTTCCTCAACTGAGTTTATTTGCATCCATAATGTTCACAGATCCATAGAAACACACTGTGAAAAGTAAAGAAACACACAGGTAAAATAATAATTGACGGAAAAACTAACCTCGTTGGCTCAGTGCTGAGAGTGGAATTAGCTTTAGTTTTCTTCTTTCTTCTTATTTCTGTTCTTAAACTTTATCTTTTAGCCTAATGCTTTTAATCATGCTGCTTTTTGGTCTCTCTTGAGATCGCGTCTTCTATGCTAGTAACCTTGCTCTACGTATATACAAGCCTACTGTTGCGTTACAGTAAGTGGCAGTGAACAAAATAACACCAAATTATAGGATAAACGTAAAAAATGCATAGAAACAAAAATGTGGCAGTTACATAAATTGAATACATCATTAATAATATATAACCGATGCTTCAGTCAATTGTGTGAGAGAAAGTAGAAAAATCTGTGTTATGAAGCAGAGGGCGGAGCTGTACCTGCTGCCCCTGTGCGCCCGCTGCTGCCGGGGACACTGGTGCTGTTCTCAAACTGCTCCAGAGAGGTTTGATCCAAGCTGGACTCGGGGTCCTCCAGGTACGCATTTCCTCCTCCCCCCGCTGCGATCAGCAAAGGCACCATCTCACCCCCCTCCATCTGAGAGTACAAAAAAAATCCTAATCCCACACACATTCCATACATCCAAACGTCTGCTCTTCCATTAAAATGAAAGAGTTCTAGAGGTCATAATGAGTTTAAAAGGCAGTACTTCAGATATAGCTTGCTGAGCTCAATAAATACCATTCATGTTTAAAAAATGTATAGATTTCTAAATGATAGTTTGAAAGATGGGTGTAGATGTGTGTGATTAAAACCATTGTCAATTACCTTAAAGATGTATGTGGCACCACCTCCCCCTCCTCCACCTCCTGCCCACTCAGCAGTAGATCCCTCCCTCAGGTTGTCTTCTATCACTGAAGACTCCCCCAGACAAATCTTCTGGGTCAGTTGGTTTCTCTGTGTCACAAGAAAAAGGTATCTTAATGTTTGGGGTTTTTTTTGTCTTAAATGGTCAATTGATGTTACGTCAATCATTATAGACAAAGATGTACAGTGGCTTGCAAAAGTATTCATACCCCTAGAACTTTTTCAAATTTTGTCAAGTCACAACCACAAATTTGAATATTTTTTTAATTTGCATTTTATGTGAATAAGTAACACAAAATGGTACAAAATGGTGAAGTAGAAAGAAAATTATACATCATTTCCAGATTTAAAAAAACAAAACAAAACCGAAAAGTGCAGCGTGCAAAAGTATTCAGCTCCCCAAAGTCAATACTTTGTGGAACCGCCTTTTTCTGCAATTACAGCTGCAAGTCTTCTGGGGTATGTCTCCACCAGCTTTGCACACTTATAGACTGAAATTTTTGCCCATTCTTTCTGGCAAAACAGTTCAAGCTCTATATGATTTGATGGAGACTGCTTGTGAACTGCAGTTTTCAGATCTTGC
>KN481195.1:0-15077 GCA_000787095.1 Periophthalmodon schlosseri
TGTGTCTGTGTGTCTGTGTGTGTCTGTAGTTATGATGTCTGTGTGTGTCTGTGTGTGTCTGTGTGTGTCTGCGTGTGTCTGCGTGTGTTTGTGTGTGTCTGTGTGTGTCTTTGTGTGTCTGTGTGTCTTTGTGTGTGTGTGTGTGTGTGTGTGTGTGTGTGTGTCTGTGTGTGTCTGTGTGTGTCTGTAGTTGTGATGTCTGTGTGTGTTTGTGTGTGTCTTTGTGTGTCTGTGTGTGTGTGTCTGTGTGTGTCTGTAGTTGTGATGTCTCTGTATGTCATCTTTCCCTCATAAATAAAACAGACTCAGTCTCATTAAAACTCCAATGTTCAATTATGAATCAGAGTGGCCCCACAGTGACCTGTCCTTCACCCCTGCACATCTGTAGTCCTAGTTTAGTTCGTTTAGTCCTGGTTTAGTCCTGGTTTATAATAATTATGCCTTACACTTACAATAGTGCTTTACATGCTTAAAAAGTGCTGCACTGTACTCATTACTCACTCACTCCATGCACCATCAGCCCCTCCACCACCACCAACACTCACACACACATTCATACTACTCAATGTGGTACAACAACAGTAGGGACTGTTGCTGTACCACCAAATCTTTGTGTTCAAAACACTGAACCATTGATGCCCGGGTTCAGGCCTGATTTAGTTCTGGTTTAGTCCTGGTTCTATGGTTCAAGGCTGGTTCAGTCCTGGTTTACTCCTGGTTTAGTCCTGCTTTAGTCCTGGTTTAGTCCTGTTTTAGTCCTGGTTCAGTCCTGGTTCAGTCCTGGTTCAGTCCTGGTTCAGTCCTGGTTCAGTCCTGGTTCAGTCCTGGTTCAGTCCTGGTTCAGTCCTGGTTCAGTCCTGGTTCAGTCCTGTTTTAGTCCTGGTTTAGTCCTGATTTAGTCCTGGTTCAGTCTTGGTTCAGTCCTGGTTCAGCCCTGCTTCAGTCCTGCTTTATTCCTGGTTCTTACCCGTTTCCTCAGGTTACAGGTGAGGATGAGGTTGCGTGAGAATGAGTTGGCGAAGGCGGTGTAGAACTCGAGCACTTTGAGCAGAGCATCCCTCCGGATGACATGGAGATCGCAATACGTTAGTGCACGGACGTTAGCGCAGGCGTGAGCTAGCGATGACTCCTTCCAGAACACATCCCCGAAAACGTCACCTTTACCTGGGGCAGAGAGAGAGGGGACAGAGGGTAAGAACCAGGAAGGCAGGTGAACTGGTTTTATACAAGCTTACCATTGGTTTAGTCCTGGTTAAGACCTGGTTTAGTCCTGGTTTAGACCTGGTTTAGTCTGGAGTAGGGAGCAAAAGGTTTAGTTCAGGATTAGCACCTTTTTAGCCTGGTTTTAGTCCTGGTAGACCTGGTTCGGCATTGGGTTAGTCCTCCTGAGTCAGTCCTGGTTTAGACCTGGTTTAGACCTGCTTTATCTAAAATTTCACCTTCATTTGGTCCTTGTTTAGACCTGGGCTATTCCTGGACTAGTCTAGATTGAATCCTGAGTTAGTCCTGGTTTAGATGAAGTTTAGGCTTGTTTTTGGAAGTCCTGGTTAGGGTTAGGGTTAGTTTTAGTCTTAGTTTAGTCCTGATTTGGTTGTTAATTTACTTCCAGTTTACAAATAGTTTATCATGAGATTAGTGTTTTATAGACTGACTGCAGTCTTGCTTTGGTCCCTAGTTTAATCCTGGTTTAGTCTTAGTCCTACTTTAGTTGCATCTTATTTAAAGTGCTACTCAATCTAGTCAACTCCTGTCTTAGTCCTGGTGTAATCCTGGTTTACGGATAATTTACTGTGTGTTAGTATTGGTTGGGTGGTTAAGTCTCTGGCTACATTCTTGTTTAGTCCTAGTCTTAAAGGAGCTGTTTGTAAGATTTCGATTGTAAATTTCATAAGCATAACATAAACCTAACTGTGTCCCCAGATACAAGATAAACATATTCAAATATAGCTCTTACTGATAACTATTGTAATGCTGGTTTATTCTTAATTACCTAAAACACTGGACATGATGGCCAAGTTATAATTAGGTATTTTAGTTCAGAACGATTATCCAGTCAGAAACCAGAATGAGCCTCACATGAGCCTCTCATTTGTCTCTCACCCAGGTTCAGTTGGGATTGTCACACATTTTTTAAACTGTAAGAGCGCAGGCTGCATACAGTTCCTTTAAGACACTGTTGGTACTAGACAGACCTGGTGCAGCCTTGGGTTTAGTCCGTACTGTAGTCCTGATTGAGTCTGGGTTTAGTTCTACCTTAGCCCTTCTTTTATTAATTGGTTTAGCCTTGGTTACATCCTGGATTAGAACCCTTTAAATCCTGGTTTAGTTCTGCTTAATCCTTTATAATCCTTCCCATGTTTACTCTGTGTTAATTTCCTGTGCACAAGTCCTAATTGGATTTCCTGTTAACGAGGTTTTAACGAGCTCTGACTTTAGCTGCGTGAGAAACATTAAAAATATCATCACTCCTCATCTTTGATCCCCATTTCCATGGAGACCGTCTCACCTGGACAGGTCCCTAGCAACCGCATCCATGGACCGCGCATCTCCAAATCTGACTTTAGACCTGGTTTAGTCCTGGTTTAGTCCTGGATTAGCCCTGCTTTAGCTCTTCTTTAGACCTGCTTTAGTTCTACTTAAGTCCTTGTTTATCTGAGCTCCCTTACACCTGTGTACACATAGGTTTGTGATGTTGGAGTTTGTGATTATCTGTGATGGATGAGCCCAGATGTCCACAGTGTAATTCTCTATGAGCTCTAAACCACTGGAGCCAATCACACACAGTACATTCTAATGACAAACAGTCATCTCAGGGGGATTAAAGGAGAGGCAGTAATTAGTACAAGTCTGTGACGAGTTTCTCACAATTACATCACACGCAGAAATATAACAGGGATTTTGGGCCAATTAAGAAAATTATTAAATCAGAAATGGAGAAGTTTTGCTGGTTTTGTCCTTATTTCGCCTTTAGTCCTTTAGTTCTAGTTAAAGCTGCACGATAGTCTCTTTTCCATTGGCGCGGTTCGGTTGGGGCCACCTGCGGTCTGTTTGGTGCGGCTCCCTCCAGCAAAGTTGTGTTTCCATGCTCCGGACACGGCTCCGAGTGACGTCACCCAAACATTACAAACGTTTCTTAATAAATTAAATCTAAAGCATATTTGAATTATACTCGGAAGTGTATGGCTGATTTCAGCAATTAACAAAAACATGTTTAGTAATTTCAAGTTTGTGGTGCTGTGAGACGAGGCTAAAGCTAAAGCTATCATAAAAACTTTATCTGCGTTGTCGTCAGGTTTTTTGCACTTACTTCACTTCTCTACGTCTCTGCGCCTCTGCACCTCTGCACCTCTACGTCACATTTTAGTGTCACTTTATGAAATGCGTTGGGTTTGGCTCATGTTAGATGTATTATGCACTGGAAATGTAATATTTTCGTGAGCAGTGTGCATCCATAAAGCGGTGTGCATCCATAAACAGGAAACAGCTGTCGCTAACGTGCTAGCTTTGTTTTGCGAAGCATGTCGGCTCAACATTTAAGTTGCCGTCACTGAATATACAACGGTTTATCACAAGATCGAGTCAGTGTTTGGTGAGAAATTATTACTTTATGTTCATATCTGCTTTTTGCTGTCTTGTTTTCGCCTGAGTTTTGTCTTGTCCAATCATCAGATTCTCTGGGAGCCAGTACCCTCCAGGATCCGGTTCAGACCCTCAAACGGGGCGGTACGGCTCAGTTAGGCAGGGGAGATGCCTCCGGCCCGCACTGATCAGCTCCAAAGCAAACCAGTGGAAACAAAGCTAAAGTAACTTTTCTGATAGAAGGTCCACCATCTGCTTGTCTCCATGGAGATGTTATTGCTTTTGCATTAAACTTATCTATCTCCATGGAAACAAATCAGTGGCATCTCAGGGCCAATTTACAGATCAGATCTGTGAAAGGGTGATAGCGCTCAGAGAAAGAATGCATGTTGGTATTGTAATGTATTTTTGAGCAATAAAAATACAGAATGAACAAAAGCAAAATATAGGTGTAACCCCCTCTCTCTCTTTTCTCCCTCTCTTCATTTTCCTCTCTCTTTCATCCCCCCTTTCCCCCTGCGAGTCCATAGAGCTGCTCTTTGCTCTGTCATCCTCTTCTCTCCCTTTTTCCCTCCCTCTCTCATTTTACTCCCTCGTTCTCTCTTTCCTGGTCTCCTCCCTGTCCCCCCCTCTCTCTCCCTTCTCTCTCCTCCCCCTCTCCCTTGCACCCTTTCTTTCGTTCACTGAGGTGTTGTGCTCAGACATCTCTGGGTCACTCTCCTCCCTCTCTCTCTCCCTTTTTCTCTCTCTCCTCTCTCTCTTTCATACTTTCACCGAGGCGTTGTTGTGTTTAGACAGCTCTGGATCTCTTTCCTCTCTCTCCCCTACTCACCTCTCTCCCCCCTCTTCCCCCTCTCACATCTCTTTCTTCTCTCCCTCCCTCACTCTTCTTTCCTCTCTCCTCTCTCCCTTTCTTTCGTACACTGAGGTGTTGTTGTGTTCAGACGGCTCTGGGTCACTGTTTTTAAAACGCTGAACGAATTTCACTGAACAAGTTTATAAAAAACATAGTGACAAGTGACAGAATAAACACAGGACATTAAAGGAGGATAAGAAGGGGAAAGGTAGATTACCTGATTTGAATTACATTATACTGCTAATAAAAATAAAAATAAAGGTTTTGTGAGGTTTGAGAGGCTCAGACTGACAGCCACGTGTCTGTTAGTCTGCCTCAGGAAAACTATGACCACAGACGAAAAGAGGGAAAACTAATATAGAACAATGGCTCTCAAACTCTTTACACCAAGTACCACCAGATCTAAACCAGGTCTATAACAGGACCATTCCAGGTCTAATCTAGATCTAAACCAGGTCTATAACAGGACTATTCCAGGTCTAATCTAGGGCTAAACCAGGTTTAGGCAAGGTAAGATTTGTGTAAAATGTTCATGTGCACCAACAAGTCACACTGCACCGATTCTCTGGATGTTTTAAAACGGCTTTGTATTCCCTACTGATACTTTGCAGTTGATGTCATCAACATTCCCTGAGGTGTGATGCTAACTGTAAGCACTGCTCTGTCAGAAGCTCTGCTACTACACTTAATCTGAGCTTTATTTGAATACAATCTGGCCATAAAGAACTGACTAAACTGGAACTACAACAGATGATTTGTGCTGTTAAACAAGTCACTCTCAAATAACTTTACAATCACAAGCTAGACAGCATTAGCAACAGTTTTTCAACAGTCTTTTTGTTGAAAATTAAACTCCTAAACAGGACAATGAATGCTTGGATTCATCACAGGCTGCTGAAAATGCGCTGTTGACATCCATTTTGTATTTTTTCTTGAGTTTTCAGACTATCTTAAAACTTTTTGTCTGTTTTTGCTATCTATCTATCCATCTATCTAGCCTCACAATATAATAGGACTGTAGTCGACTAAACAAATTCTTGTTGGACTAAAGACAGGGGCCGTGGCAAAAGCTCTCAAAACTATTAGTTATCTCCATCTATTTGATCCAAACTGCACTGACAAGACTACACCTGCAGGGGGAGTTCATGCAAAGACAACTGTTTATGCAGAAAAAAGTGCTAGAAAACAGCGTATTTATATAAAGACATATTAAACGTGTGAATCATATGTAATCTGCCTTTTTACAGATAAATACCAAAAAATAGAAAATCTTCAACTAACTCACTCTCTCACTTCTCCTTTCTGCTATTGTCCCATAGAAATCCTTAAAATCTAAACACAACACAATAATATACCAATAGAAGCAGATCCCTATATGAGACAGGGCCTCAAAAGTTTTCGTCATTTAACTTTCAAAGAATGCACTGAGATTTCCACAATGGCCTTATTATCAAATAGCAACTGATTTATGAATAAAATATGAATAAATATCTCCACAGCTTAAGCCTGATAATGCAGAGGTCAACAACAGGTCAGTGTGAAACTGTATAATGAAGTCACATAGTTTAGAAGTATTCTGCTACTTCTCTGTATAAGTAAAAGTACTGCTGAGAACACTATGTATTTCAGTATGGATATTTGAAGTACAGCTTTAGACTGCTCCACAACCTGATTACATAACCAGAGCTACTCCATCCCTTTCTCCTCCTCTCCTCTCTCTCTTTTTACTCTCTCCTTCCCGCCTTCTCTCCCTATCTCCTCTGTCTTTCTCTTTCTCTCTCCTTACCTCTCTCCTCCCTCTCTTTCCACTCAGCCCTTCCCACTCTCCTTCCCTCCATCTCTCTCTTTCTCTCCCCCATTCCTCTCTGACTTTCTCTTTTTCCACTTTCTTATCCCCCTCTCATTCTCTCCCCTCTCTTCTTCCAGCATACACTCTGCTGAGACACACCTACAATAAAGGCCTATCTATCTCCTTTCCTCTCTCCTGTCTTCCCAACCCCTCCCTCCATCTCGCTCTCTCTCTCCTGTCTGTCTTTCTCCCCCCTGTCTCTCCCTTTCCATGTCTTTCTTTCCTCCTCCCTTCCTCCTCTATCTTCTACTCTCTCTTTCTCCTTCCTCTCTTTCCACTCTCTCCTCTCTTTCTTTGCCTCTCTCTCTTCCTTCCCTCCCACCCTGTATCTCTCTCCCACTCCACCTTCTCCTCCAACTCTCTTTTGTCTTTCTAACCCCCTCCCTACATCCATCTCTCTTCCTCCCTTTCCTCTCTCTTTCCTCTCTCTTTGTCTCTCTACCCCTCTCCTTCCCTCTCTCCACCTCCCTCCCTCTCTTTCTCATTTCTCTCTTACTCCATCTCTCTCTGTATTAGTCTCTCTCCGCCTCTCTCCCTCCCTACTCTGTTTTTCTTGAGTTCTCCACCCTCCTTTGGTCTCTCCTCTCTCTCTCTTTGTCTTCTCTTTGCCGTCTCTTTCCTCTTCACCGCTCTCCCTCCCTCCATTTTCTCCCTCTCTTCCTCTTTCACTCTCTTTCTCTCTCCTTGCTCCTCCTCTTTTCTCTCCCTCTCTCTGTGCAGGACATCCCACTGTGTAAATGTCAGTTTCCAGCTGTGAAACCTTCACTTTATATTAACTGCACAAACTCACCAAGGAACGGGATTATTGTAGAAATCTGTCAGATGCCCTCCCATCCTCCTGTATCCCTGTGTGTCAGGTGCCCTCCTCGTCCCCAAAGGGAGGATTATGATTACAACTGGGCACTCAAAAGTAATCTAGGTTTCAACACAATTTAGAAAAGTTCCGCAGCATTCTTTATTAAATGATGGGACATTATGTGATAACTGAGACTGAGCTGGGCTTAGGGCTATATTTCAAATCACTGCACTGGAGAGTCTGTCATCCGCTTGTCTCCATGGAAATGTTGTTGCTTTGCCTGGAATGTTTCAAAGTATGGTGTTAAACTTGTCTATCTTTATTCCATTATTGGTGTTTTATTGCTTGAAAAAACATGCATTCTTATACTTAAGGCTGGCCCCTCCACAGAACTGACCAGCAACTTGGCCTGGTAGATAGATAAAGTTAACATATATCATGTGAAACATTGTAGACAAAGCAATAACATTTCCATGTAGACCAGCAGTAAAACAAAAAAGTTACATAGTGCACCTTTAAACTTGGTTGTCCTGGTGTAGTCAAAAAGTTTAATCATGAAAACTTAGGACTGTTGCCATAGCGATTAACTAATTAAAACAAAATATTAAATCTTTTGAATTGAAAAAAGTGCTCAAAATGCTGCGTGGGAGGGGGCACACAGCGATAGGAGGATGGAAGGGCATCTGACACACAGGGATACAGGAGGATGGGAGGGCTTCAGACACATAGGGATAGGAGAGTGGGAGAGCATCTGATGCACAGGGATATAAGAGTTTCTTATTAAACATGTTTGATAAATGTCTCTGGGAGTCAGTTTAAAATAGCCTTAGTGCCGTGCGGTGTTGACCCCTGCGGCTAAAGGTCGTGACCCCTGAGGTAAAGGTCAGAGTGTCGTCATGGTAACACCACAGTAAACAACAGGGTGTGACGATGACATTTATCAAACAGCAAACTGGACCTCCCTCCAAGGCGCTCACAACCTCACCTCGCAACTTTAAACATATAGAAACTCATTGACAAAGAATTATTAGGTATTAGGTCATACCATATCTATTACTTAGCAAGCATAATGTTAACAAAAGTCAAAAGTTGAATATAATATGAGTAATAAAAATAAAATACAACACCTTTATTCTGTTAAAAGAAGGTTTAAACACTTTTAAAATGTTTTGTTCCTCGTGTGTAAACTGTCTCTGCATTTTGAAGGTTTTGGGATTCTGTTTTACAACTCAGCGCTATTTCCTGTATTTTTGTACTCTCCTACCAAATCAAGTCAGAATTAGAAAAACATGAAAACCTGCCATATGCACTTTTATTTAATTTAGACTCTAAACTACAGAGTGACACGTACCGAGGATGGCGATGACCTCATCGTCCTGGATGACCTCCAGTGACCCTGACACCACAAAGCAGAGGGTGTCCACGCTCTCGCCTGCATGAAATATCAGGTCCCCAGGAGCACAGTGAGTCGTCTGGAACTGTACAGCCAGAGAGCGCAGGCATCCATCTGAGGCCAGGCGGAACGCTGGGTGCTCATTAAAGACCTGAGGAGAAGAGGAGGAAGAGGAGGAAAAGGAGGAGGAGGAACAGGAGGGTATATTTACTATTACAACACAGTAAAGACTAAGTATTCATAATGTATGTTTTTAGATACCATACTGTTAATTGTAATTATATATTTGACAGTGTAACAGTACTCTTTGTGTCGCTGTGAAACAAGTAAACATAAAACTACTTCCAGTTTATCGTCAGCCTTTTCTGCATTTATTTCACGTCCCTGAGCCGCTATACCGCAGTTTAACCTCTCTTTATATAATGCTGTAGGTTTAGCTCATGTCAGATGCATTATGCACTGGAAATGTCATATTTTTGATCTTGACATGAGTGCAGTGTATCAACAAATAATATAAATTATAAATTATATACAACTTCCCTGGGTTGAATATACAGATCAAGCTCATGTTTGGTGAGAAATTATTATTTTTAGTTTATATCTGGTTTTTGAAGTCTTGTTTTTGCCAGAGTCTTGTCCAATCCTCTCGCTGTGGTGTGTGCCAGACTGCTTCTGGAGGTACCTCACATGGACTCCTCAAACGGGCCGCTACGGTTCACTTCAGACAGTGGAATTACCTTCAGACTTTACTTGAGTACAACTTGAGCACAATTGGCTTCTCTCCCCACATCGGCTTTTGTCAAATGAATAATAAATGTGAAATGATGAACCTCTAACTGCATGTGTACTAGAACAGACACTGACAGGGGTAAGTGCAGTTTGTGTCAGGTGCAGAGTACAGATCACCTGTCCTCTGAGAGAGAGCTGAGCTGGTGTAAAGTCCAAACAGAAGGTCAGACTCTTCAGACAGAGAAGACAGGAGAGAGACAGAGGAGAAAAGAGAGAGAGGAGAGAGAGCGAGAGGAGACGAGAGGAGAGGAGAGGAAAGAGGGATAGATATTTATAGCCCAGATCTGAGACGCCTGTTACACTGTTACTGTTACACTAGACAGGTACAGGACTAATGCAGGCTCAGCACTGTACAGGGTTAGAGAAGAGAGAGGGTGACAGGACAGGAGAGAGGAGAGAGGGGAAGAGAGAGAATGGGAGAGAGAAAGAGCAAATGGGGAGAAGAGAAAGAAAAAAAGAAGGGGAAGAGGGAAGAGGAGAGGCTAAGAGAGGGAACTCGTGAGGGGAAGAAAGCAGGGAGAGGAGGGAGAGTGACATTAGGGAGAGATGGAGAGAATACAAGAGAGAGAGGAGACTTGTGTAACTTGGTTGAAAGTTAAGATATACTTTCACTGTGGACTGAATAATAATAATAATAATAATAATAAAAAGTTAAAATGTTAATCGTGTACAACTCTCACTGATCCATTCGAGTCCACACATCTTTAGTGCAGCGCAGAAAGTAGGCTATAGATTTTCCAACAAAAGCAATTTATAAATAATTGCTAACAATGTAGCAAGGGTCAAAAATGAGTTGTATGACATGTTACACCCAAAATGTTATCATTTTAATATTGTAGCACTTTGTTGTTTGTTGAAAGGCTAAAACTCATGTGAGAGTCCCTCCTCCTCCAGATCGATTTTACAGAGTTAACCATTTTAGTCAGTTTAATTGTAACACTTTGTCTTTTGCCAGGTTAGAATAATAAAGCATGTCAATAAAATGCTAACTAACAGGTTAGCTTGGTTAGCATGGGTTAGCGTGGGTTAGCGTGGGTTAGCGTGGGTTAGCCTGGTCAGCTGTTACCTTGCGGTTGAGGTGGACACAGATGTCAGCTCTCATGTCTTTGGGACAAATGGACAAAACCTGAAACACAAACAGACGAAACACACATTTAATTACATCTTTATTATTTTATACATTCTTTTATTTTATAGAATATATATATTTTTATAGATGTATTTTATTTGAGTTTTTTGTAAGTTCTAGCTTTGTTCTGGATCTGGTATAGTAATTCATAAGTAAGTAAGTGATTCATAAGTAAGTAAGTGATTCATGCATGTCTGAATAATCTTTAATTGCTTATTTTTTGCCGATCAACGCCCGTTTTCACCGCCACCAGTACACGCCCACTGTGACGTACGCACTTCGTTCTTTATTTTCTTAATCGGTGATACTTGTAGGATTCAACAGTGTTGAGTAGCCATTTATTGTGATGATGTTTACCATTCGTAGTGTGATGTGCAGCTATCCATAGGGGGCGCCGACAGCATGCAACGCTTTGTTGTGATGACATTTACAGCATCGTCAGCTCCCACTGGGCACCACAGACGTGGAAGTCAGCACACTGTTTTCTTTTATTAAGTCGTTTTAGATGAATATTGTGATGTAAAATGTGCAAATTATAACATAATGATCTATGGGTGTCAGAGATTATAACCATAGAGACACAAGCACAAAAGGTCCGCTTTAAGTCCAGGTTTATTCCTGTCTTAGAGCTTAGTGCTGCTTTAGTTCTGGTCATATTTCTTTTCCAGCTACATTTAAATAGCATGTTTTCATGATGTATTTTATCATTTAGTTTGCACTTATTTCACTGAGTTAGGTCTAAACAGTTTCTGCATCTCCACAGCTCTGTGCACAAAGTCAGGCTCATTACCTCCAAATTCACTTCTGAACGTTAGAAAAAATGATAAACTTATAAAGAGGAGCTAATGGAGCACAATTGGACCATACATCAGGACAAATCATTTGGTCTAAACTGTGCAGATGTGAGGGGGGTCTTGGGGGAGGGAGGAGGGGTATTTTAAAGCAGTAAACAGCTCGATGTGTCAGAAAATCCTAACACAAAGTTAGGGGAATATAAACTAATTGGTCCCAGATCCAACTGTGAGAAGAGGAATTAGAAAAAGCAAACTAAATTTAGAAACTACAGAGCAAATGAAAGAGGGATAAAAACATGGAGGAAATGAGAACAAACAGAAGAGTGTCTCTCATTACATTAGTGACCACACACAATACAAGAGGTGTATGTGTCACTCACTGTGTTCACTTAATATGAAGATTATGAGAAAACATCCTTTTCACCTGAAAAAAGTCCCGGCCTCAACATTCCTGGTTTTAGTCTGGGTTTAATCTTACTTTAGTCCTGGTTCAGTCCTGGTTTAGATCTGGTTTAGTCTTAGTTTAGTCCTGGTTTCTTACTGGTTTAGACCTGGTTTAGTCCTGGTTCAGCCCTGGTTCAGCCCTGGTTTAGTTCTGGTTCAGTCCTGGTTTAGTCCTGGTTTATTCCTGGTTTAGACTTGGTTTAGTCCTAGTTTAGTCCTGGTGTATTCCTGGTTTAGTCCTGGTTTAGTTCTGGTTCAGTCCTGATTTAGTCCTGGTTTAGTCCTGGTTTAGTCCTGGTTTAGTCCTGGTTTAGTCCTGGTTTAGAGGTGAATGTGTCACTCACTGTGTTCACTTAATATGAAGATTATGAGAAAACATCCTTTTCACCTGAAAAAAGTCCCGGCCTCAACATTCCTGGTTTTAGTCTGGGTTTAATCTTACTTTAGTCCTGGTTCAGTCCTGGTTTAGATCTGGTTTAGTCTTAGTTTAGTCCTGGTTTCTTACTGGGTTTAGACCTGGTTTGTCCTGGTTCAGCCCTGGTTCAGCCCTGGTTTAGTTCTGGTTCAGTCCTGGTTTAGTCCTGGTTTATTCCTGGTTTAGTCCTGGTTTAGTCCTGGTTTAGTCCTGGTTTATTCCTGGTTTATTCCTGGTTTAGTCCTGGTTTAGTACCTTCTCTGTGTCTATCCCCTTGGACATAGACCATGTAGAGACGATGTAGTCCATCACCCTCTCGCTCAGACCTTTGGGGACCTGGTAGAGTTTGAGAAAGTCTCGGACGTTGTTGAGCATCTCGTGGTAGCGGTTTGTGTTGGCGTACATCTGCTGGAAGATGGTCGTCACGTTTCCAAAGATGGTGGCGTAGAGAAGAGCTGAGAACAGACACAAAAAACAAATATTTCAATTCACGAGATTCTGGAATTTGATTTAATAATTTGAGATGGAGGGTGGATACTATTAAACTTGGCAGTGTTCACATTTGCACAAACACAATACATCAATATATACCTGATTTTCACTGTCTTAAAAATGTGAAAAACAGGACTAAGGCAGTCTAAAGCCAGACTAAACCAGGACTAAAACCATGACTAAATTAGGACTAAACCAAACCTAAATGAAACTAAACCAAACCAGGATTAAGCCAGGACTGAAAAACAGTACAGAACCAGGACTTAAGTAGAACTAAAACAGGACCTAATCAGGGCTAAATCAGGAATGAAACCAGAATTAAACTATAGGTTTAATCCTAGGACTACACCACATCAATACTGGGAATTTTAAAAACATGAAAAGCAGGACTAGTTCATTTTAAACCATTTGCAGTGGTCCACAGTTATTCCTCACTTCCCTTATGCATTCAGAGTATCCTAATTATTCATAGAAATTAGTTTATAAGTACTTTTCACAACATTCAGAGACCAGAGTGGAATTTTGCTGACACGGTATATACTAGCACGTTAACAGCACACTTCCTGATTATCTGGCAATTAGAAGCTTTATAATTAGATGCAGACAGTACATAGTGGACTTATTTTGACACATGAAGCAAGACACATGTTGCTCAAATACATGGGAAGGATCAGCACTAGATACTCATCTTAAAGTACCAAACCAGTACTTTAAGCTGACTCCTCCGACTTTGAACAGGCAAATTACTATATAAAGTAGAGACTGAAAGCAGCTCTCTCACACATGCACACACACACACACACACACACACACACACACACACACACACACACACACACACACACACACACACACACACACACACACACACACACACACACACACACACACACACACACACACACACACACGGCTAGTCAAAAGTTTGGACAAACCCTCTCATAGGACAAAAAGTGACCTTACTTGAATAGTTTTAGAACGTTAAAAGACATGCTACACTCATGCTAAACTACTACTACTACTACTACTACTACTACTACTAATACTACGACTACTACTACTACTACTACTACTACGACTACTACTACTTTTACAACATTATATTGTCTGAAAAATGTAATGGCATATCTTGGCATTGAAATCAAATGTGAAATGTCAGTATGGTGACATCAAGATCTTCTCAGAACACTCTTAGATCTCTTGTAGCACTATCTTTCCTCTCTCTCCACCTCTCTCCTCCTCCCTCTCTGCTCCCTTTCTCTCCTCTTTCTCTGTCCCTTCATCTGCCTCCATCCCTCCCTCTATACCCCCTCTCCTCCTGTAGTTTCCTCTCTGCTCTCCATCTCCTCCTCTTCTCCTCTCCTCTGTTCTCTAATTCTCTGCCCCTCTCTCTTCTTCCTCTCCTCCCCCTCTCATTTTCAGTGGTAATTGGGACCTTTAGCTGTAACAGCCTGCGTTCCCTCCCTCCCTCTGTGTTATAGATCTTATTGTTTTCACATTAGGTTAAACAAAGAGTCTGTTTATGGAGCGAAGCAAATACGGTTTAAAAAGAGAAAAATTGTGACCTGCAAAACTGTGAGGAAACAAGAGAGAGGGAAAAGAGGAAGAGACTGAACAAACAACACAAAACCAGGGCTGAACCTGGACTGAACCAGGATTGAACCAGGACTGAACCAGGACTGAACCAGGATTGAACCAGGACTGAACCAGGACTAAACCAGGGCTGAACAAGGACTAAACAAGAACTAAACCAGGACTGAATCAGAACTAAACCAAGACTGAACCACGACTAAACCAGGAATGAACCAGGACTAAACCAGGACTAAACAAGAACTGGACCAGGACTAAACCAGGACTGAACCAGGACTAAACCAGGACTAAACAAGAACTGGACCAGGACTAAACCCAGGACGAACCAGGACTAAACCAGGACTAAACAAGAACTGGACCAGGACTAAACCAGGACTGAACCAGGACTAAACTAGGACTAAACCAGGACTGAATCAGGACTGAAGGTGAATTTCTTGTTAGTGTGCATATGACTACTTAAAATGTCTTATTCCAATGTACTGTCTTCCAAATGACTTCACATGAAGTAAAAACAAGTCAAAAGACTTACACTCAAACACTATGTGTACACACATCCTTCTGTAGTCTCTTCCCGGTGTGTTTCCACCAGCAGACGGTCTGTGTGCTCAAATTCATTTTACCTCTCTCTCTCTCTCTCTGTGGCTCCTAATGAGGCTCTAATTTTCTTTTGTGGTTTCATTGTTTTGGAGGTAAAATCAATGTGATTATCTCTCTCTCTGTAGATACCAGAGGGACTTATCGTTAATTTGACGCTCGGATTTGGTCTGTTTCAAATACAGATACATGGATTTTACATTGACAAAGTCCCCAGGGTTCAGCTGTAAAGCAAAGGAAAAACTAGGACTGAACCAAGAAAACAGGGCTAAAGCAGGACTAAAGCAGGACTAAACCAGGACTAAAGCAGGACTAAACCAAGAAAACAAGACTAAAGCAGGGCTAAAGCAGGACTAA
>KN481198.1:0-11429 GCA_000787095.1 Periophthalmodon schlosseri
AGCACTAATCCTCAGTTGGCAGGAGCAAAAACGTGTGAGGCCTCAGTGCCGCCGAGGCCGTCCATCACCCACAAGTGCTCTGTGTCCTCTCTGTCAAACGTGCTTAAGGAATGAGGGCAGTTGGGCTTTGGCAGTTAATACAAGGCTAAGAGCTAACAGAGGGTGAGGGGAACACTTTTACTTCAGATGAGGGCCAGAAGTTCAGAAAATGCATTTTTAAAGTGGCTGTACAGAATACTGAATACCCAGATTAGATGGGCCAATTAGTATTTGGAATAATCTGAATACTTTCACACCAGGTTGCATTATATCATAGTATAAAAAACATGATATATATATAAGCTGTTATATATCAATTATAAACAGCTTTATATAGTTGCACTGTTTGCTATGCATTAATTTATGTCCAATGAGATGAAAAACCACACACACACTCACTGCAAGAGCTGTGTTTTCTTTTTTCTCACTAATACCGTGCAGTTCAAAGCCAAAACTGCATGAAGTACCGCCATGTATTCCTTTCAATTTAGGAAAGTAAATGTATTCTGAATACCACCAAATGAAAGAGTAACTGTACCAAAATACAGCCACTCAAAATGAGTATTCAGAAAAAGTAGATGTACTCAGTTACTTCCCAACCCTGAGTACAGTGTTCTGTTTGTCTGAAATGTGGTATATTTGGAGCCGCTTTTGAAGGCAGGTCACAGGGTCCCACAAATGAAAGTACTTAATAGAAATACTGTCAAGATAATCGTCGTATTTTTGTAAAGAGAGTCCATTGTGTAGCTCGTGACACACAGGGCTGTCGTCAAAGTGAATTAGTGACAAGCCAAGTGTCTGACGCTGGAACCCGCTGTCAGCCGTCGCAGCTGTGAATCTGTGGTGAGATCTGGAAGACGGATTTTGATGGGAATTCAGCTGGGATCAGATTTGTGTAGGAATGCACAGGCATGGAGGCTCCCAGGCAACATTCTGGTACACCGCAGACCAGAGGGCCAACGAAGTGAGAACAAGAGGAAACAAACGAAACGTACATCTTCATCCCAGCTTAACCAGTCCAAGAACACACAGGGGAATGGATGCACTCAGCAGCCACACTTCACAAACAGACTAAAGTGTATATGACAGACTAGACGATTCATTTCACTAAAACATAATCATCATCGTTATATTTTCGATTTGACTCAAAACCTTGCCTGTTTATTCTATTTTTTATTTTTATTTATTTATTTTTTATGGGCGATGTTCATAATTTGACTTGCTGGTTGGGCACATGAAGAGGTAACTGTTACCTAGCAACCATAATGTTATGCCGAAACTTGTCTAAATGGCACAGTAGTTATGATTACACGAATACAAAGAGATGGCAACACCTTTATTTTGTTAAACGTTTAATCTGTTCAAAAATGCCTTCCTTGCTCATAAATTGCCGGTGTTGAGGACAGTAGTGTAATGGTGAGGTACTGATTTATTCTTTTCAACTTTAATTCACAAACTGCCACTTAACTGATGTAAAAGTATGATAAATATTTACCAGTGGTGGAAGAAGTACTAAATTTTGTTATTTAAGTAAAAGTACAGGTACCAGGGTAAAAAAACAAAAACAAAACTCAAATAAAAGTAAAAGTATCACATGAAAAAATCTAGTTATGTAAAAATATTAAAGTACCTGCTTAAAAATGTACTTAAAGAGTAAAAAGTAAAAGTATTTTGCGCAGAGTTTAAGATCTAATGAAGCTTCAAATGTAGTGGTTTTGATAAAGATTTGTGCTGGATTTTGTTCAACAGAAAAAATTGAATCAATAGTATTTTGTGGCTGTTTTTATCTGTATATTTTTGTTTGCTCAAGTTATGAACATGTTAAAAACAAACCCCTCACTTTTCAGTCCTGTTCAAAAATGAGGTGAAGTAGAAAAGTACAGATACCGACTTTTACTTCTTTACCTTCCACCACCGATATTTACCACAGGTACTATTCCACCAAGTCAGAATGAGAAAAACATGAAAACCTGTCAAATGCACTCCCTTTGAGTTTAGCAGATGGCTGGTTGTGTTGCCTTTGTTTACAAGGGACTTTGTTGCTATAGAACTGAAATTGTAATGATTTACTCGGCCTTAGATAATCATTATGTGTCTCCCTTGCTGCGCCTCACTTCGGTACGTGCTCCAACTAGAAACGCAGTGACAAATGACTTTATGAAACTTCAAAAATTGTTTTTTATGATGAATGAAACAAAACACCGACAGAAATTATAATCCCAAATGTTTCCGACGGCACAGTCTGTATTTGAAACTGTTTATTTCATACAATTTATGGAAAATATTTTTTAAATATTTAAATATTTATTAAAAATGTATTGCCTCAGCTGATCTATAAATGACTGACTGCAGATTAAATATGAATATGAGTTCATTTGAAAAAACAGATATGTTCCATTTGAAAAAGTCATCAGAGGATCACCGTTCACTCTTTGTATGGTATTGTTTTCAAAAGCCAAATGTATTTTACTGCTATCAAAACATGATTCTATCCCTCCTTCATTAAATCTACTAGAAATTGTATTCATTGATAATAAGAAGTGAAATTTGACCAGTTTTCAAAGGCCTTTTGGGGACTTGTGTTGTGAATTAGCCTCGGCTATAAACTCTGTGATACCCGCATCATTTTACTGAATTGTTAATTTATGTATGTTGTATCTGTCCCTATTCAAATAAACAATAAAATTCAAAATAAATACAAATAAGATGGTAACAAAAATATACTTTTTGGTAATTTTTCAAAACAGAGATCTCTGTCTTTGCAATTGAACTCTTCATATAGTTATTTTGATATGTTCATAACAATACTACAAACATGTATATCTATAATTAGTTCTACCAATGTTTTGTTGTTTGTTTTTAGACTAGCCCCCATGGTCTTCTCTATTTCTTTCCATTTATTTGAGCAAAAAGTTTGTCCCAGTACAGATATATTGTATAAGCAGCTCTTTGGGTCAAAATCAGTCTGCTATGTAAAGTCTACACCTAATTATAAAGCGTTTTATTGTCAGGGAATCAGGAAGTGCACGGTTAGCATGCTAGTTGTTGTTAGCTTTTCTGCCACAGCAAAACTCTGCTCTGGCCTCTGAAAGTTGTGAATCATGCTTATAAACTCATCATGGTAAATAATTAGGATGCTCAAAATGCATAAGGTAAGTGAGGAATAACTTTGGACCACGGCACGACAACGTTTAAAATTAACCAGTTCTGTTTTTCACGTTTTTAATGGGAAACACTGACAATACAACTGTCATTTTCACTAACATACAAACAGAGAAAAAAAGAAAAAAAAAAAAAAAAAAAAAAAAGCCATCAATTCCTCATTTATTCCAGGGCATGAAATCCTTTGTTGGTTAAGAGCTAACAAACCAATTCTCTCACACAGCTCTATTATACAAACATGAAATGGACAGGCAGGACCGCTCTTGTCATGCTACAGCTGCGCCCCTCCACAAAATCACACAAGTCCCTGAAAGGACAAATGTTTGTTTCCCTGCGCAGAATTAATGAGGGCATCGGATCCTGCCACCTCCCCTCTCCGGCTTGAAAGAAAGAAGTAAATATTAGGACTCTGCTATTTAGAAAGAGCTGGAAACGTGCAGGGCCAGTAGAGGGGCAGCAGGAGAAACGAGAGCGATACACTGGCAACACATGTGAACCCGCCGGCTCCCCTACAGGACGTGACGGGGACGTTTGCGCTTTTATACATATACTATTTTAAAAGCAGCTCAAAATGAGACTGCTACGCTCTCTGCTTCGTGCCTGGGATCCAGAATACACACTTCTTCAATACTTTACGAAGATGTGAGTCTGGTCACTGGTGAATCTCCCTGTGACTGACAGGTGGATTACCCAATCAGGGAAATGCATGGTCTGTCATATCCAAACACTTACAACGAAAAAAGAAAGATAAAAAAGGATTTCTGAAAAATCAATGAGCGAAGCACTAAATGCTGTTAATCTGAGGTGAGACAAACTTTATTTTATTCAAAATGTTGGGTGACCAATGAGCTCTTTCGTTTCACATGGGTCAGCAAAATAAACAAATCTGATTGCATGGTCGTGTTTGGAGTTGGGAGGGAGTGGTGACCAAACCGATATCTCTCAAAAAATACAGAGCTATCACTCGGGGCTTGCTGGGCCTGCATCTAATCATAGAGTGTTTTATCATCCAAGAATCAAGAAGTGCACTGTTAGCATGCTATTTGTTGTTAGAATTACTGTGACAGCAAAACTTTGGTCTAGTCTGCCATGAATAATTAGGATGCATTAAAAAAGTTAAGAACAACTCTGGACCACTGCGACCAGTTTAAAATGTTCTCTTTTTCACATTTTTAAGACAAAAGGAGACAAAAGGGTAAAAAATGGGAGCTAAGTGAACTCACCAGCTCCCCTACAGGATGTGACAGGGACATGTGTGCTAATTGCTTTAACCTCGCACACCGACTTGAACCATAATAGATGTGTGACTTTCCCCACATAAATTTTCACTTTGCTTTTTTAAACTCTGCACTTCATTTTTTTTCTGTCAGTTTAGGTTTGAACTGGGCAATACAAGGCTTCACTAATCACTGTTTATAGCTGGCAATAAGGACATCTATTTGAGTAATTGTCTTGCTGTTTGCAGGAGAGGACAAGCCCTTGTAAAAAAAAATAATAAAATAAAGCCGCAAGCGACAATGAACGGCCCTTGCGGGCCACACCTCGCCACTTGTTTCTGAGTTATTGCAGTACTTGTCATGAAACAGACAAAGTCAACACATATTGGAAGCTCTGCCTCGCTTCATTGCCATGGCAACAGCGTACAAAATACAACATCGCCCCCCCCCAGACTTTCTTGACCAGACTGACCTGAAGAGTCACTGTGCCAAATTTCACATTCTCCATTGATACTAATAACTTGTTTTATTACTTGGAAATTTAATAAAATTAGGAAATTTTGCCATTAGGATAACATGGGCACTTTCGCGCATCACAATAGCAACACGGTTAAAATTACAACATGATTGTCGTTGACTTGTTGTTGACTTTTTTGATCGGCTATTTTCGGCTATTTTGAAAAAAAAAAAATGTAGGTCTTCATGTAAAATTTTGTTTCACTCTGTAGGGGGGCTTACACGTGAAATTTGATTCTTTTACAATTAGTACTTTTAGGCAACTGTTGCCCTGTTGGTGAAACACCCTCAGAGGAGATAAAGTTAAAATATAACATCAGGGAAAATGCTGACTCGGCATTTCGGAATTTTCAAACTAAGATGGTCTGGTTTGTCAGGGGGCATGGCCATAATAATATTTTTTGTTTGTCTTCATGTAATGAATGTGTGTACCGAATTTCGTGGCTTGACAGCTCAGGATGACTCTCATAGTCGTAATGTATTTTGGCTTTTCCAGGTTTTTTATTCCGATGCATGCAACACACACACACATATATATATATATATATGTATGCTGCTTATATATATATATGGCAACACAATGCAAATTACAACATAGGTCCTATTGACTTTTTTGATCAGGATGGCATGAAAAGTAATTATTTTGACATTAATGGGAAATTTTGGGATCACTCTCATTAGAATAACATCGGCACATTTGTGCATCACCATGGCAACACGGTTAAAAATACAACATGGTTTACATCGACTTTTGTGATTCTAATGATGAAAAGGAATTTTATGTAAAATTTTGTAAGATTTTGAAAAACAAAAATTTTGGCTCCATGCAAAATTTTGTTTCATTCTGTAGGGAGCTATCACTCCAAATTAGAGTCTTTAAAAATGAGGACTTTTAGGCAAGACAGTTTTACAACTGATTCAAATTTGAGCAAAATCGAGAATGGGAACAAATTTTGAAATTGTAAAATTTGAAAAATTCTCAGTGACATTTGCAACTTAGCAACATAAAACTTGACTCTAGAGCCCAGTCCGGTTGTAGCTAGTGCTCTGCTGCAGTTATTAGTAGTTATTTTATAGAGAGCCTTTTCAGAGTATTTAGCCGGGGCAGATTGTGACCACACACTGATTGGCCTTAAGTGTTCTGGGAAAGGGGAGCTGTGTAAGCCTGTGTTTTGGGGGAAGGACGTGAGGCTGAATAGTGCAGTACATTTAACTACCCAGTGGGCCCTGAGCCTTTCAGTCCTATAGGCCACTAAATCAGAGCTCACTCTATGGGTCAGACACGGCACAAGACGACACTTACACAAACTTTATTTATTACACTGCTCATTCGGTGACTCTGGTTTCCAAACAAGTAAGTGTACTGAAATAGAAGTATTATACTGCAGTTAAAAGTTACTATCAGTGTTAAAGTATTGGCTGGAAAAGCAGGCAGGTAACGTAAGATTCCTCTTTCTCCTTTTCATGAATTTTAACTGAACTTTATGACACTGTTGATGTCTTTTATGAATGAAATCAACAAATAATGAACTGAAAAATAACATGAACTGAACTGACTGAACCATTTGTGGCTATTCTGATTCTTGGAAAAAAAACAACAACAAAAAAACCATACTGTTAATATACTGTGCTTCAATTTTCATCAGTTTCTATGTAAATCTAAGTACAATAAATTGTTGTGTATGTGTATAATTACCACAAAATACACAAAAATACAGTTAAATATATACAAGAATAAAACTAAAACAACTTTACTGAACAGCAGTTGTGGAAGGTAATGAAGTACAAGTAGTAAAGTACTGTACTTAAGTAGAACTGTTAGGTATCTATCCTTCACTTTATAGTAAATTACACTGGATACATTTTTTAACAGGACTGAAAAGTAAAAAGTACTTTTCATGTGATTTGATGGGTTATTTTGTCCAAGTTCTTGGTAACATTCTGACTTAAGTTTTCAAGTTCAAACTTCTGCTTTGAAGAAACAAAAATAAATACACAAAATTCATTAGAAACATTTAGAAACTGATTCATATTGTTAATGTTGACCAAAATATATATATATATTTTTTTTAAATCAATATCACTACATTTAACACTTTAACAAATGAACACTTGTGTGAAATACTTTTACTTTTTTACTTTAAAGTACATTTTTAAATGGGTATGCAAATACTTTTACTTAAGTCAATTTTTTCATGTGATGCTTTTACTTAACTTTCTTTTTACTTATGTATCTGTACTTTTACTTAACTTAACTTCATAGCATTTACATTTTCTTTATGTTCATAGATTTCTTTCAAACACAATAACAAATAGATTAGATGGGAGGAACTGTCAGCTTCCTTTCATAACTCCTTTGGTGTTTGGACAGAAGAACTATTAAGACGTCTGAATCGTCTTTACTCAGCTCCGTCTTCCAGCACCTAAGACTCCCTGACATTTATGACAAAAAAATTAGCTCCTCTTAACACCAGCCAAGTTTCATCCCTTTTACCGTCTTTGGCTTCACAGATCCCACACATCTCGGCACCTGTTCTCCGTTCAGTAGCAGGTTTGCAGGTCGTAGTTTCCAATGGGGCACACTGCAGTCAAAACGTTGTCTTTTTCCCACCGTGAATCACCAATCAAAAACTGTACAAATCAGCGCTAACGTTGCTAATCACATATAATAGCTTTGTTGGCTGCCCTTCCTACTCAGGCTTTGGCCAAATAAATTCTATTACCTCATTCAGCCTGGAAATATGGAAGCAGTTAAAGAAAAGGGGGGCGGGGTATAAGCTGGCTACTACTCAAAATGACCCCCAATAATTCAAATGGAAGAACGACTTCTACAAATATGTGTAAAGTCAGATCTCTTCTCACTAGTCTGGCTTTTTGTCCATAAAATATAGTCCTTTAAAGACCCTGTATCTGATTTTTACTGTCTTAAAAACGTGAAAAACAGAACTAGTGCATTTCAAATGGTTTGCAGTCGTCCAAAGATATTCCTCACTTACCTTATACATCCCGAGCATCCTAATTATTCATTCATGAGTTTAGAAGAGTTTTTTGCAACTTTCCGAGACCAAAGAGTTTAGCTGTGACGGTAAAGCTAACAACAACTAGCATGCTAATGCACACTTCCTGATTATTGGACAATAAAATACTTTCTAATTAGATGCAGACAGCTCGCGGCGGGTTTATTTTGACGTCAAGAGCTGCTTATACAATATTTCTGTACTGGGGCAAGAGACATTTTACTCAGATACATGGGGAAAAATCGAGTACAGGACCTAGTCTGGTCTTTTGTGCATAAAATATAGTCCTTTAAAGGTACTGTACTTGATTTTTACTGTCTTAAAAAAAAAAAAAAAAAGGTGAAAAATATGTGTGTTCACCTGCCCAGGGACTGCAGATGGAAAGTAGAGGTAGCTAAATCTGGTACAAATTATCTTTTCGTTTGTAAGATTAATGAATTTGTACATGGTTCCAGACAAATAAAGAATAACCAAAGAAAGAAAAACAGAAGTAGTTCATTTTACAGTTTGCAGTGGTCCAAAGTTATTCCTCACTTACCTTATGCATCCAGAGCATCCTAATTATTCCCCATGATGAGTTTATTTTCATAAATCTCAGAGACCAGAGTGTAGTTTTGCAGGGACGATAAAGCTAACAACAACTAGCAAGCTAACGTGCACCTGATTCTTGGGCAATAAAATACTTTCTAATTAGATACATTAGACAGTAACTTATTTTGACCTCAAGAGCCACTTATACAATATTTCTGTACTGGGGCTAGACACATTTTGCTCAGATACATGGGGTAAAGTCAGGTGCAGGGCCTATTCTGCACATTTTAAATGGTTTGCAGTCGTGCAAAGATATTCCTCATTTACCTTATGCATTCTGAGCATCCTAATTATTCACCACGATGAGTTTATAAGCAATTTTCACAACTTTCAGAGTCCAGAGAGTTTTGCTGTGATGGTAAAGCTAACAACAACCAGCATGCTAAGGGGCACTTCCTGATTATCAGACAATAAAATGCTTTCTAATTAGATGCAGACAGCTCACAGTGGGCTTATTTTGACCTCAAGAGCTGCTCATACAGTATATCAGTACTGGGGCAAGATTTTGCTCAAATATTTGGAAAAAATGAGGTTCAGGACCATTAAGGAAGAACGACTTCAAATGTGTGTAAAGTCAGATCTCTCCTCACTATTCTGGCTTTTTGTCCATAAAACACAGCCCTTTAAATGTACGTGTTAGTTGAAAGATTCGCCCTGTTTGTAGATGGATTTATTGTGATGCACTTGAGTTGGCGTAAAAAGCAAAAATGTAATTCCTCAGTCACTCATTTGGAAAACTTGTGGCCACTCAGCAGATCAAGAGGGATCTGGCTGAGTTCATATAGTCTTTTCTCTAGTGCCAACTGCTATTCTCGACGACTAGGCCTACATCTCTGGCTCTGATCAACTGCAAGATGATTTTTAGGGCTCGGCTTGTCCTCATGTTCTGGTGTTACGCTAATCAGGGCTCCCATAGAATGAACGGCTTGATTTAAAGTGCTTTTGCCACGTTGAAAGCCGAATATTTGCCCGAAATAAACACTACCCGCATCTGTTTTAAATATATCACCATATATGACAAACATGGTCGTTTTTCAATAGCAAGGCTTCTTTCCGAAACAAAGACTTACATACACAGCAGTGGAACAAAACATACAAATCAGCGGATATGCAATAAATTCTTGTCATACTTTAAAGAAACTTAAATATCTTCCGCAGTTTTGAGAGGTAAAATCGTTTATGGAGCTGCTAAAATGAACTCGGATAACTGTAATTCACTAAAGTGTATTTCAGGATACACCAAAATAGGTTGTGTTCACACTCTAGAATTTGATCTAATAATTTCAGATGGATGTCCCATAACTCTATGGGACTGTTCTTCAAAATGTTTATCCTTATCATTATTTTTGTCAGGGATTAGCTCCACAAACTTGCAATATTAATCTTATGTTTTAAAGTCTTTTCATCTGGCAACAATCACATCTTTGGGGTTAAATGGTGTCACTTTCAGAAGCTATAGGCTCGGTGTACAGCAACACGCTAGCTAGCTCACTGTGTCTCGAACAGTCACTTTTATTAAAATCGAAAAACATAAAATAAACAACATATTAAAATTCAAATGAATTAAAATAAAGACTACCCAATTATTTTTATATGTAGAATACTTCAGTTTGTGGTGTTGTTTTAATATGCATTATACCTCAAAATTAGCATTAGCATTAAAACACATATTGTCAGTGACATCCACCCGCAGCTCCCTGTCACTGCCTGATCTTTAAATATTTATTCATTTTACCGTGACTCGGCAAAAACCTGACAGAGATACAATTGGACAGGAAGTAGTGACGCTAACAGTGAGGTTGCCAGGTGCTAATTACTTTTTTGTTTATTGACTAAGAAGACTTTGAACATTATGCTAGTTTTGGTTTCATGTGGATAGGCCCAGTAATTACAGAGATATTAACCACGATCCACGTCAACAAATCTGCAATCTGACAGTTACGCAGAAAATTCTACCTGAACGACACTCGACCTTTCCTCCATCTCAGTTAACTACTATTCATAAGATAATATTTACTTTTAAATTGTCAGTCGCTATGGCAATGGTCTTAATTTTTTTATCAGTTTAAATCCATACATAGTGTTACTAGAATGGTGTAACGTCACGTAAACCAAACTTTTTGTTTTGTTTGTTCATCGTGCACCAATACTTAAATAACGTAATTTCTCTGTTCTCAAAATGTTCCGTATTATTTTCACACCGGCCGTAAAGCAGTGGGACTGGCTCCAGGCCGCGGTGCTGTGTGGGATCGGCTTTATCAGGTCATCACTTAGATCTGAGCTCCGGAGGAATGTTTTTCATCAATCGGGCTCCCACACACTTCAGAGGAAAGGCAGAGGTTATAACCAGGGAAGATGGGACGTTTCTTTATGGAGTTATATTTTTATTTTGAAGCAATCGTTGGTTCATGGTCACACTGCTTGTCTTTTGTTCACCAATTCACAATCAGAGTAAGTTTTGTATTGCCAGTGAACAAAACTCACAAGGAATATGTTTTGGTGATATGGTGTAAAAAAGAAACGATGAATACTAATTGTAAATATAAATTATAATAAAATAAAGGCAAATAGACGTGGGTAACTTTTCTAGCTTTCTGTTGGTTAAATCAACTGTCTTTGAAGCCTTTGTTGTGATTTTGAGCTACAGAATTAAACTGAACTTTTGGAATTTTAGAGAAATCCACTTATATTTTTGTATCATTATATTGTTTTTCAGTTTATTTTGTATTCACATAATTCTGCTTGTCCTTTAGTGACCAACAGCTGTTTTGTTATTTACTTTTCTAACTTTTATGTTGGTTAAATCAACTTTTTTGAACCCCTTCGATGTGACTGTTGTGATTTGGAGCTATACAAAATTAATTGACTTGAACTTTTGTGATTGTAG
>KN481198.1:18085-41793 GCA_000787095.1 Periophthalmodon schlosseri
TTTTTATCATCATCGTGGTATCGGAATCGGTATTGAGTATCGAGTCTATTCCTTAGTATCAAAATCTAGTTGGAAATTTTTGTATCGTGACAGCACTAATAAAAATTGTCAAAACTAGAATAAAAAAGCTTATATTCTCCTCTGTCTTTCTCAGCAGTGACAGCTGTGAGAAGTATTCTATATTCAGTCCCCTCAGAGCAATTAGTTTTATAGCCTCATTCTAAAACATTTAGTCTAGCTGTGTGTACAATCTCACCGCCCCTGAAGTGGCCACAATGGTCTTAATAGTGGCTGACCTGTTGGCCTCAGTCTTTTGTGTTGTCCTTTTTCCAAACATTTTCTGTGTCTGTCGTGAGCAGTGGATGTGGGAGCCTTAAGCCGTGTTGAATGAAAGGGGAATGGCCCTGCTGTAAATCAGGCTGAATACGTGGGGCTGGCCTCTTTGGTTTGCCCTCGGCACATAATTGCATTGTTTTATGATGGCAAAGTGTTAAAGAGCGCTATGGTGAGAAAGACATAGAGCTGATGGCCGTAGTGGGAGGGGGACAGGGGGAGGGACAGGACTCATTTAGAGTGTAAGACAGGTTTATTACATCGCTGGGAGCTGGGACTTACACAGAAAGCCCACATAGTTGTGTTATGTCAGGAACAAGATTCCCTTATATTACGGCTGTAAAAGGAGCAAGGGGAAAAGCAGTGCTCTGCTTTCCACATCTGCAGCATAATGTCATTTAATACGAACACACACTCCTCAATAATGTCCCTCTTTACTGTATAAAGCAGCAGTCACACTTTACACATTAACCACAGCTGCAAAAGTCACTGTCCCAGATTCTCTCATGTAAATTAATTAGATTTGATTCTAAAAATGAGGAAACCGGGTTCAAATGGGCATGTGGGCTAATAAAGCACTCACTTCAACTACAGGGGCATCGGGATAAAAGACGGCTGCAAGTTGCAACTGTCAATTAGTCCTAATATTAAAAAAGTAAGAAAAGGAAAAATACTTTTTTTTTTTTTTTTAAATGAATTGAATACAGCTTTAGATTTTACCGCTTCTGTGGACATCACTTTGGAGCATCTATTTATCACAAATGTAAGTAATAGCACATCCAACTGAGTCTGGTGACTTGACAAATGCAATAACACTGTTATCAGCTGTATACTTGAGCCACATGGGACAGAGTGAGCGTCCGGGACACAGTGCATGTCTCCATAATGTGCTGTTTGCAGTGGTGATACGACAATAAGCAATTAACTATCTGCTTCATAATTGTATAAGGAAGAAAAGAGTTCAGATTTACTGGAAGTTTCTAGGATAAAGTTTTCTATTGGTGAATATTTGTGAGATTAGTTTGTGCGATGATGAGTCAAACCATGAGACAAACACTCCCTGCACATTCCCTCACCAACACGTGGCACCGTCTGAACCAGGACTGAGCCTGAACTCTAAGTACATCTTTATCTTTGGGAACCATTTCCCCATCTGTGTGCCCCGCTCCAATCAATATCTGCCCAAGTGCACTTCACCCTAAGTATAGCTCCATTAGTCAGTGTTTTCAGATAGTGGGACAAGGACTGGAGTATGTGGCCTTTTCAGTGACACATGCTCAGACAGCCCATAGACACTGCTCGCTCACGGGCCACTCGCTGTTATCAGGCCGAGTGCTAAACCAGCGGTGCCACCAGGAAGGCTCCATATTAAAGTCAACATCCTGAACCAACTGACACTCTGGTTGGGTGATATGTGACAAACATTTATATCTCGATTTTTTTCCACCTTTATCTCAATAACAATATTCGATATGTTAGCTATGCATCAGGATAGTGCTGAAATGTGCCTGTAAATGTCTTGGTTGAGTTGAGTCTAACACAAAGCGTGAATGGACCATAAAAGTAACCACAAAAGGGCAGAAATACCACTTTATAGTCTTGTTTGAGAGATTACACTAAACCTTTTTCTCTCTTTTTGCAACCATTTTTAATAAACAATATACTTGATTTTAATTCGTATCTCCAAAACAGCAATTGCAATATTATCCGGTTTTCAATATGTCTCCCACCTCTACCTGGCCTATTGTTCCCTGTGGCCAACATTCTATGGGCCAATAATATTTAACACATGCTGGGATTTTTATTGTAATACAGTGAGTTCTTGGGTCTAGTCACTAATAAAAATGATCAGGTTCAACATTTGTGAATTTACCTTTTGGATATTTCAACGTAATCTATAGGGAAAACTGTCTCCTGCTTTCCATTTGGGAGTATGACATCATCACATTCTCAAAACTAAAAACCACTGATGTTTTTAAGAGTCTCGTACCTGTCCTGGGTGCCCACAGATCCTTGCTTGTCGTTCTTGGTGCAGAAGTCGGGGGAGCTCTGCAGATAGACCAGCTCGTTCTCTCTCACCGGCCGGATGTCGATGTCCTTTGGCACGAGCTGTTTGCGAGTGCCGACCGGTCTGGGCACGACTTTGGTGGCCGACAGGTATTTGGTCTTCAGGTCCATGGCGATCTCCCTCAGGTCCTGTAGGCCTCTCCAGCACGTTCTAATGGAGCACGAGCCAGATACGCCGTGGCACTTGCATTTCATCACCAGAGCATCTTTCAAGGCCTGTAAAATGAATACAGAATACTTAGGTTTATGTTGAATGCTTTGTGATATCGTGTATATGTATTTAGAGAGGAAATGGAGTGAAACATCAACTCGTCCCCTTAGACAAGTAAACAGATAGATAGAGATTGATATATATAGAAGACAGAAGGTTCTATCAAACTTTCTGTTGAAATTGCGTTATTCACTTATTATATTTTTGTTCCTGAATACGTTTTGTACACTTTTATCAAGGTTGCATGGGGTTTGGCAATTTTTTGGCAAGTTTATATGAGAAAAAACCCTTTTACCAGTTCTATTGTGCTCTGAGAGTGGTCTGAACTTTAAACCGCAATATCTCAAAACTACCCAGAACACAGATAGAACCTTATAATTTTAAGGGGACAAACTGTTCCTTTGCTTATTCATGAATTTTAGAGTGATGAAAAATTTGCACTATTGCCTTAGCAATTAACAATTCAAAACAAAATAGTAGCAACAATAGTAGCTCACCACCACTGAGTGTGGACTGAATGAACAATGCAATATAACTGCAAAGGGCTTTGGGTGTCTTGAAAGGCACTTTATAAATCCAATGCATTACTATTATTATTCAAATATTTTGAATGGTAAAAGGAAATCAAGATGGCGCCTTTAAACAGGAACAGATTTTTGAAAGCACCAATAATCGTTTATATAGTGAAAAAACATCCGTACCTTTCTTCCCACTTCGCTGTTGTGCAGATGCATGAGTTTGTTGGCATGGGAACCCGGCCTCTTCATCTTCATGGGAGCGTCGGAAAACTTGGATCCCATGACGAGGCCGTAGTGCAGGTTGTCTGCGCAGCCGCCCCATCTGTAGCCCGGCTCTGGGATCTCCGCGGGGATGGGCCCACATGAACACAGCCGCAGGTCTCCAGAAGTACAGGCCCGCGCTATAGTGTGGCTTATGGTGGCTGCAGACAAGGCATACACAAACGCAGCCTCTCTTGTTCCTGGACACAAGGGGGGGAAATAATTATTAAAGTGCATATGACAGGTTTTCATGTTTTTGTAATTAGTTCTTGGTTTGAGGGATAGAATCTGTGGTAAATATTTATCAGTTAAGTGGCAGTTTATGGGAAAAAAGTACAAAAATACAGGAAGTAGCGGTGAGTCCTAAAACAGAATACATCTATCCATGTCATCAACACCAAAAATTTCATCCAAAAGGCAGGGACAATTTACGCAAAAGGAACGCATTTTTCTGGCAGTTCAAACATTCATTTAACAAAATAAAGGTGCTGTAATTTATTTTTATTGGTGTAATTAAATGATAAATGGTCACATTTTTATATAGCACTTTTCCACCTTTTAAGCACTCAAAGCACTTAACATCAAGGAACCGCTCACCCATTCACACACACATTCATACACCAGTGTGCACAGACACTGGGGCGAGGTGGGGGTTAAGCATCTTGTCCAAGGACACAATGACAGCATTTATCTGTGGGAGCTGGAATCGCACCACCAACCTGTGGACCAGTGGACCTGATCGTTCAACCAATGATGTTTATGCCGAGAGCAGGATTTGAACTTCCACCCTTCGGATCAGTGGACAAACACTCTACCAACTGAGCTACTATTGTGCAGGTCAGACCAATTTTGGCTGGTCTTAACATTATGGTTGCTAGGTAACAATTTTGGAATTACCTCTACCTGTGTCATATCTGCTGCCCATGTCCAACCAGGAAGTAAAAATTATAAACTTCACCAAAGTCTAGACGAAACTAGGTAAGATTTTTTAACGTGAGAGAAATTCCCTTTATCTCTACTCAAAGCTTACGTAATGTAAAAATGAGCAGCTGACTCAAAATGTCTGTATTAAAGAGGTGCAGTGCTGGTCATGCCATACTGTGGACTGACTTGTGACGTAATTATGGGTGATTTTTACCCACAGGAAGCACATATGTTAAAGACTAGACCAAATCACGTCTGACCATGGCCTGTGAGATCAAAGCCGTTCATACGCAGAGATGAGCCATTTCCTGTGCACTTGGTAAATGGCTCTACCCGCCACGCCGCTCGTTTCAAGGTCTTTTGAACAAAGAAACGCAAGTCAGACTGAAGCGCCCTGTAACAGATGTGCGGCCAGGTTGTGCTGTGGTCTAAAGCTGTCACATAAAATACGATATCCAAATATCGTTCAATATATGAAAGATGGAAGAATAGATTTTGGGGCTCAATCTTTATCATGTGTAGATTTTCTTTGCAACAGTTTATTTTTGTTGTAATACGATAAAATTTGAGCTACAGAGGGTTGAAGAATTTTTTATATAGCGCCTTTCCATCGTCAAGACCCTCAAAGCGCTTTACATCAAGGAACCACTCACCCATCCACACACACATTCATACACCTGTGTACGCAGACACTGGGGGCGAGGTGGGGGAAGTTTCTTGCCCAAAGACACAACAACAGCATTCATCTGTGGAAGCTAGAATCGCACCGCCAACCTGTGGGTCAGGTTATTGGTTCATTCTGCTATATATCTGCTGCAGCTCATGCCTTTTAATGATACCGTCTATTTAAAAATGATTTACTGAGATTATCTTGCTCTATTTTTATAATGTAGTTTCTCGTAATTTTTTTCTGTAGCAATGTATCGTGCTTCAAAATGTTTTATGGTGCCAGGCCCACAGTGGTCCCCTGGTTCAAAGATAATAGGTATAATGTGCAGGATGCCGTGGGAGCTCGCACTTCTGGGTGGCTGTCCTATAAGGTCTGTAGGCCGGGCAGAATAAACAGCTGGTCTATTTTCACTGGCTAAGGTAAAGATGACGCAATATATCATAACTTAGGCGCTATGAAAATGAGTCCCTTTTGTCTGTAGACGGCTGTCATGCGAATATAAACATAAGAAGTGTTGTTTAACCAAGACTTTACTGTCACTGCCAACTATCACTTCACATTTTTAAACTCAACCATGCCAGTGACGCGCCTAATGACCTTGGTTTGGGGTATTTATCGAATGTCAAACACTAGCTTGAAAATAGACTCTTGTGGGCAGCAGACCACAGGCGCGACATTATTTAGCTCTTCCTGACCGTACCTCTGTCTTGGGGAGGGCGATATGCCAAAAGATTCTGCCAGATCATAATTTCTATTTTATCACAATTCATGTAAACTTTGTATCTTTGTATTGCTTCGAAGAGGTAACTAAAGTTCACTCTTCATTGCAATTGGTCAAATCCAGTTGTTACTAACTCAAGGCCTTGCTGAGGTTGACCAACAGGAGGTGTGGGCGGGACTTGGTCGACTGAAGACGTCCTGCCAATCGATTATTTGATGCAAAAGGGAGCATGGCAAAACGATTTAAGATTTCTATAATTTTACCATGTATCTGACCAAAACTGCACTCATGAACTACGCGAGAGTTCCTGCAAAGTCAAGTATTTATACAGAAAAATACAAAAATATATATACATATGTATTTATATGACAACGCAGATTAAACTCACGATTCATTTCCAAATCTTCAAAAAACTCACTACATGCCTCACTGTTGCATCTGTTGACTCTTGCAAATCCTTAAAATCTAAATAAAATGTTTCAACGATGAAAAATAATGTTGGTTGACAGAGATACCATCAACCGATTAATCGACGTAACAACTACAGGACTACAGCCATAACTGTCTTTGTGCATAGAGCTGCATTCAAAGGAAAATGTATGAATCACGATATGACAGTTTCACCAAAATAGCATTACGTCACAGGAATAAGATCGAGATTCCATTTTTATCACCATATTAACCAGCCCTACCTCTGTCCAGGTCTGGCCGGTACTTGGGTGCGTCTGCAGGGATGTCAATAGACGAACAGTTCCACCGCATATCTGCAAAGGTTTTCTGACAGGTTTTCTTGACCTCGCGGGCCGCTTGGATGATGGTCTGCATCAGCTCCAGGTTACTGCGGCACAGCTGGGCCTGAGACGACACCAACCCCGGCAGCAGTTTACAGTGCTGAGTCTGGTTAACGTGTAGAGACGTTGGAGCGTGTGATATCGTCCTGAAAGAAAACAATTGGGAATACATACGGTTAGGTCTTAAGTATGAATATAAAAATACAATATTGGAGGGCTGTAGTCGACAAAAGAAATTCTTGGTCAATTAAATGCCAAAAAAGTACTAACAATGTATTTATGTAAAGACAGATTAAACTTGTGAATCATGAGTTTAATCTGCCTTTTTACATAAAAAAAAAAGAAAAAAAAAAACAAATCTTCAGCTAACTCACTCACTAACTTCTAAATAAAATGATTCATTGACTAATGCTGGTCTTGGTCAGCTAAGACACCATCAAATCGAATAAACAACTAAAGTCCTACTAGACTGTATGGAGCTTTGCATAGAAGAGTGAAAAGTTTATTCACTGTTTAGTCTTGTGCACAAAGGTCTGGCCACGGTAATGCAAATTGAAACAGATGGTATTTTAGTACATACATTTTCCCATTAACCACAGAGCAGAAACATCTTATCAGAGACAAATCCCAAAGGAAAATCAGCTGTAGATTCATAAAGTAAATCGGACACCTTTTTGGCAAAACACTTTTCTTGAGTTAAATTTCTCGTCTATGCCAAAACAAAGAACACTCATAGATGTAATAGATAAATGTAAGTTTACGGTGTGTCAAAGGCCCTTTACTTGATTTTTTCCCATATATTTGAGCAAAATAGCAAAACAGATATATTGTTTAAGCAGCTCTTGAGGTTAAAATATGTCTGCTGCGTGCTGTCTGAATGTAATTATAAACCGTTTTATTGTCCGATAATCAGGAGGTGTGTGTTAGCATGCTAGTTGTTGGCAAAACTCTGCTCTGGCCTCTGAAAGTTGTGAAAAGCGCTTATAAACTCATCGTGGTGAATAATTAGGATGCTCGGAACGCATAAGGTAAGTGAGGAGTAACTCTGGACCACTGCAAGCCGTTTAAAATGAACTAGTTCTGTTTTTCACGTTTTTAAGAAATCAGGAACAGCACCTTTAGCAAGCAAAGATATATATAGATTTTTGCTGCTCTGGTGTAACATAATTTTTGTCTCATAATTTTGAACTTTGGTGGATTTACACAGGAGACAACAACTGACTGCGTGTGTCTGCTGTCCGTTCGTGCGCAGCCGTGGCCTCCTGCTCCTCGGCCTGGTTTGCATTAGGGCCGCGGGGCCACCTCTCTGTGGCCAATGATAAGCTGTGACTCCACTGGGTACTCTGTCCTGTAGCACTCACAGGTGTTTACAGCCGCATCTGGATCACATTGTACTGCTGTGTATCATCAACACTGTGGGAGCTCGCACTGGATTTAGCACATGCCATCCCCGCTCCCATAGTGTGACTATAGGGTGTGTTCATACTTACACAGAGACAAAGGCTACAACTAATGATTATTTTAGTAGTCGACTAGTCTACGATTCATTTTTTGATTTTTTCTGTAGTAAATTTTGATTTTCAAAACACATTTTTAACCTAATAAATGTTGAAATATAGTGACTGAAGACTTGGAAGAATAGAGAATATTTACAAATCATGTAACGTGTATTATTGGTAAAACTCAGAATTTTTTTTTTGATATTTTGATTTAATAATGCCGCTGTTTTTGTTATAAAAAAGGTCTTTTGGTATGTGTTTTAAAGTCTGTATTGTCCAAATAACAAATATCAAAATATGACTATGATTACGACTAGTCACGTTTAGTCGATTAATCGTTGCAGCCCTAACACAGACCGCAACAAAACTGGGGCTAAACTAGGACTAATTTCGGGAACTAATCCTAGACTAGACCAGGACTAAACCAGGACTAGAACCGAACCAAACCAGGTCTAACATCTGGACTTATCTGGGCTCAAACCAGGACTAGGATGACCAGACGTCCCTATTTACCCAGGACAGTTTTGAGCCCTGTGTCCCCTGTCCCAGCAGATTTATCCCAGTTTTATACAAGAAATATTCCAGGTGTTCCTATTTTTGACCAATCTGATCCCTGCCAACAGTAGAGGATAATATATTGTCATTTGTTTAGCTAAAATACAGAAAACCGTGTTTGAAAATGAGCATAAGGCAACAACATGCACTCTGTGACCGACCTCAGTCCTTCAGATTCTGACTGACACGAATAAATCGAGAATGGCCAATGTTACGCACTCTTTTGTCTGTTTTATTTACACTAACCAACCATCCCAACCCGGGTGTGTCCCTGTTTTTAATTTCGAAAATCTGGTCACACTAACCAGGCCCCAACAGAGACAAGCCTGAACGCACCAGTATACTTGTGTGTAGGCCTTTGTGTTGTCGCAGCGCTAACTACAACACTAGAATTTAAAAAGACTCAAAAACAACTTATGCAGCAAACCACAAGCGCTTTTGAAATATGAATAACTTTTCCGAAACGATAAACAACAAGCTCGGAATACAGAAATAACCTGAGAATATTTTGCACTGCCCCGAGTGTTTGTGCGATGGTTTATGTCAACAGTAAAACGTGTATGACTAACATGTGTTTCGGTGATTATGTGTGTGCGTCCCTGTCCTCCATTTTGACTTACAATCTTCGACACCCCTGCGACCACTTCCACCAGGTGTGTCTCTTATTTATACCCTACTGTTATTTTGATAAGGCCTCACGGAGGACATGGTAATATATGCAAGCGTGCCGTTTTCAGCTGTAGCAGATGTTGCCACCTCCGAGATATCCATTCATTACACACAATACGCTGTTCCACTCACAGACAACACAATCTTTCCTTGATCAACCAGAGGAATGCTGGGGGCCCTTTTCAAAGCTGCCATGGACACACGGCAACAAAAAACACAGAATTACTCCCTTGCACAATATCGCTTATCTGAGTGATATCGGCGCTAAAAAACATCACGTGAATGGAAAACGGAGCGGCGTTTTAAGAGGGCAATACGATAAGGCTGCACTGTGTACCGCAATGGAATTAAAATCGCAATTTGAGTTGGCGCTGCAAAGTACAAAGCATCCTGTTTTTTTATAAAAAACGCTTGTATCTGTAGTTTAGACCTCTACAAACTGAAGTGTATGGGATTCTTGCATCAGTTTATCAGTTCATATTTCAGTCTTCTCACAAATGTTAACGGTCTTGGCGTTGTTTACAATATGCACTCTAAACCAAGTCCCACTTCTAAACACATCACAAATCTAATCGAAATAGAAAAATCACAATTACATTTTTTTTCCCCCAATACTTACAGCCATTTGATCCCAGAGCAGAGCTGAGACAGCAGCAGGGCAGTGAAGACACCAAAACGCAGGACATGGGAGCAGCTCCGCATGGTGAGAGGGGCTCACGACACACCAAAGTTCACACTGGAGTTCACACAAGAGGCAAGACAAAAGATCGCTCTGGGCTGAGTTTTAGAAGTCAGCCTTCATTGTATAGACGGCTCTGAAACACAAAAAACACATAAGACGCTTAATTAATGCAGAAACATAGGCTGTTCGAGCGGCATTGAAGGATGGGTCAAATGCAGAGGACAAATTTCTGTATGGGGACAATAAAGTGAACCATAACCTAACCCAGATATTTTTGAAATTAAGACTAGCCTATTAATTAATATGCAGACAGTGAGATGGTGAAAATGATGAGATATAGGCTACAACTAGAGCAAAAATGAAAAACATCAAATACGCATTGTATTTATTTAGACCGATCCTGTATTTTAATATTTTATTTTCTAAAATGTGAGTAGCAAGTTACTCAAAACTTACAACAAAACGCTGATTCCAACTCCTCAAATCAAACGCTCTAGTCTTACAGTAAAAAAATCAGTCCTTAAACAGAGAGAACTACCCAGCCCGAGTTAGTTAGGTTACTATTAGAATATGAAGAGAAACAACGGATCATCACGGCTCATTATCTGATACCGGGATTTTGGAGATAAGCAATCTCTTTGAACAGAGCTTTAAGTGAGCACGTTAAGGCGCGCAGGTAACTGATAAAGGAGCGACTTCTCTGCTCTTTGCTGATTGGCTGAGGCGCGCGCAAACTATGCCAAATCGTTCACATATATTATTTTAACAAGATTACTGAACCCAAGCGAGCAGGTGTGCAGGAATACGGCTTTACGCATTTACAAACAAAACCACAAGCACACAATTTGTTCACTTAGGCCTTTTGCGGTTGCTCGTAGCGTTATATAATCCCTTACTCTAAGGCTACCTCTTGATCCCTGTTGTTTGATGAAGACTGAAGTAGTTCACAAGGGCTTAATTGTTCAAATTTACACCAGCCCGAAGTGCCCTAAAAAGCAGCTCCCGTTTCCCGTAAAGATAAGCCCTGATAGCGTCGCACTCCAGCAGTGGTAAAACCGATGTCAAACCAGGAATGCACACAATGGTTTTTACATTCAACTGTGCTCTAAAAGTGTCATGTAGACCGATACAAACACGTTCTCCCATGATACTAAATTAAATCCTGGATAAATCGCCAGGGATCCCCAGATAAGCTAGTTTTCGCAGTTTAATTTTAGACTTAGATATGAAATGTTATTTTACGCAGTTTAATTACGTTTAGAATATGAACTGTAAAGCATTTTAATTTCATCAGCACTGAAGTAAAGATTGCAGTGTTGTTGTAAAATGACTTGTCACCTATTGGCTTTGTACGAGCTGCTTTGTATTCGACTCTTTTCCTTCACATTGGCCGTCTCCATTGTGCGTAAAGAAACACAACACTCGTATCAAAAAGTTCGCTCTCACCTTTCCGGCGTCTCTCGCAGTGGAATAAATGCGCACAGGAACAATGCAACGTGAACGAGTATCCTTTCGGGGTGTAGTCTGTTTCGGTATCAGCCAAACACGCGAGTAAAATCCAGCATCGGGAGGTAGGGTATCTCTGCACAGGTAATACGCATGGTGCGCTTTGGAGAGCCAGAGCGGGACTGTCAGGGCAGGAGGAGCGCGGAGTGAGTGAGTCGAGGTGGGGGTGAGAGCGAGTTAAAGTAGTCCTGCGCCGCTTTGATCTCACTGCTGATGTCAGAGCGGTATTAGCATAAGAAAGACGCGGCTCCTAAAGCTCAGGAAAAGCCCTTCATATTTCAACAGGCAACCTCCCGCCAGTTAGAGTGCGTCTGCAGCGCGGCGATGACCTAACGCTCACGGTATTTTTTAGAGTTTTTATGCGATTTTGATTAGACGTGATTATGAGACAAGCAGAGGTGGAAGGTAACGAAGTACAAGTATTAAAGTACTGTACTTAAGTAGAATTTTTAGGTATCTTTAAGTACTTCACTTAGTACATTTTACAGTGGATACTTTTTACTTTTACTTCATTACATTTGAGAGCAGCTATCTTACTTTTTAATTTTTGAACTGGACTGAAAAGTACTTTTCATATGATTTGAGGAGTTATTTTTTACCATGTTCGTGGTAACTTCCTGACTAAATTTTGCGAGTTCAAGCTTCGATTTTGAGCAAACAAAAATAAATACTCAAAATTCATTTAAAAAAATAAGAAATTGATTCGTATTGTTACTGTTGACCAAAATATGTCTCATTTTAAATCAATATCACTACATTTAACACTTTAACACACAAATTAACAACACTTGTGTGAAATACTTTTACTTTTTACTCTTTAAGTACATTTTTAAACGGGTACTTTAATACGTTTACTTAAGTAGATTTTTTCATGTGATACTTTTAGTTTTACTTGAGTAACTTTTTACCTCTGTATCTGTACTTTTACTTAAGTAACAATATTGAGTACTTCATCCACCACTGGAAACAAGATGAATGCATTTATAAAAAGTGCATTATATCGGTACAGCCTAATTTGAATAAGGCAGCCTCACATTTCGTGCTTTTTTAAAATTTTAAACGTGTTATTTTCCCGAATTGTAATAATAATAGTGATAAAAAAATATATGGATTTATTTTTTTGACAACATGGGAAAAATATTTTATACAATTTCCAAACTTACAATCTAGAAGGTGTTGGTCCACATTTGCATTAATCTCGTAGTGCACAAGCACATGTACTTATCACATATGGGCTTAACCTCAAAATAGGGTGATCACCTCCAATAGTAGTGAAAGTGGGACAAACTGGCCAACATGGTGGGACGTGGTGGAACAGGCGTGATAACTGTAGGGTAGAACACTGAAATAAAACTGATTTTCAATGTTTATCTCTTAAAACACAGTTAGGGAGTTTGGAATAGTAACAGATCGCATCATATTGTGCTGTTTTCTATGTAAATCTGACTATTTTATCCCATTTGTGTGAATAAAAGTGGGATGTTCTCTAAACAAGTGGGACAAGGGACAGGGGCCTAAATGGCAGTGCAGGGCAACCAATAGAAAAACATGTGGCCACCTTATATAAGGATAGAACATTGTGAAGTTTATTTTCTTTCACTAGACAGTGTTACAATGTTCTAAAAATGAACCAGTCTGATAAGTAGCAGCAGTAGTTAAGGAAGTACTCAATTCTGTTATTTAAGTAAAAGTACAGATACTGGAGCAAAATAAAACTCAACTAAAAGTAAAAGTATCATATGAAAAAAAAGTGGTTAAGTAAGTACTCAATTCTATTATTTAAATAAAAGTACAGATACTGGAGCAAAATAAAACTCAACTAAAAGTAAAAGTATCATATGAAAAAAAAATGCCTAAAAGTACCCGTTTAAAAATGTACTTAAAGGGTAAAAAGTAAGTAAAAAAGTAAAAAATTTTGCATATATTTTTTGAGGTCTTATACGGCTTCAAATGGAGTGATTCTGATACAGATTGTACTGAATTTTGTTCAACAGAAACAACTGAATCAATTGGGGTTTTTTTTCTAGCTGTTTTTATTTATATATTTTTGTTTGCTCAAACTATGAACATGTTAAAAATAAACCCTCAGCCTCTTCAGCAGGTCTAATAACAAATACTTTTACTTTTCAGTCCTGTTCAAAAATGTTGTGGAGTAGAAAGTACAGATACCTGCTCTCAATGTTCCACCGCTGAGTAGCAGAGCAGCTGTTTCTCTGTGTGAGCGCGTGTGTGCGTGTGTGTGTGTGTGTGCGTGTGTGTGTGTGTGCGTGTGTGTGTGTGCGTGTGTGTGTGTGTGTGCGTTTGTGTATTATTGTGTTTGGGTGTCTTGAAAAGCGTTATACAAATCAAAGGTGTTATTATTATTATTATTGTTCACAGCTCATGGTGATGAGTGACGTTGTGTCCAGACCTTGACCTTGCTGCTGGGAGAGCGAACATGGCCGCTCCTCTGGGATCTGTGGATCAGGTGTTGTCAAACGTCTCGGGAGCAGACACTTTTACAGACCACAACAAACCGCTGGCTCCGAAACAGGATCCAGTGTCATGCTGTTTAAAGCTGCATTACGCAACCTTTTTTTTCAGTGTAGTCTATTGTAAAACCAGAACTTTGTGACTAATATCAGACTGCTACACATCTAAAACCATCTAACTATAGCAAACGTGTAAGAAAGAGCCATGTGAGTCACTATATGAGCCTTTGGGATGAGAGCTGATTGGCTGAAGGGTGGTCCACTCTGCTTCACTTTTCTGTCTGAAAAAGTAATTCTAAAGCCGTTCGTAGCAAAGTGTCAATGGGTTTGTGAGAGCTCAGCAATGGTGGAAGAAGTACACAATTTGTTACTCAAGTAAAAGTACAGATACAAAGGTAAAAGAGTACTCAAGTAAACGTAAAGATATCACATGAAAAAATCTACTTAAGTAAGTAAGTATTATAGTACATTTTTAAACAGGTACTTTAAGAATAAAAAGTAAAAGTATTTTGCAGAGATTTTTAAAAATATTAAGGCATCAAATGTAGTGATTTTGATAAATAATTTAGTTGATTTTAAGCGATTCAATCGATTTCTTCATTTTGTGCATTTGTGTATTTAGTTTGCTCAAAATTGGGACATTAACTCAAATGAAGTGTGCTAAAAATAAGTTTCAGACATTTCAGCAGGTATCAAACCATAAAGAAAAGTACTTTTACTATTCAGTCCAGATCTAAAATGTAGTGGAGTAAAAAGTACAGATATCTGCTCTCAAATGTAGTGACGTAAAAGTAAAAAGTATTCACTGTAAAATGTGCTTAAGTAAAGTACAGATACCTAAAAATTCGACCTAAGTATAGTACTTTTACTTTTGTACTTGTTACATTCCACCACTGAAGTCAGGAACAATATATAGAGCTGACTTTATCTGTGCAATGCATTTAAATTTTGTGAAATGTCCCATACATACAAACGAACAAACAAATAAATAAATAAATATGCAAACAAAGTGTACACTTCCTCCTTTAATAGTTTGAAAACCCCGCTTTAAAGCCAAACTGCGTCCGCTCTGCTCTCCACATCCACTCTCACAGCCTCTTATGTGTGTTTCTTATTTGCAGAGAGCTGTGATCTCGGTTCTGGAGAGGCCGTGCGTTTTACATGGCAGTCAACTGTGAGTGGGCTCGAGCCAGTGCAGTGTGGGAGTTCAGATGCCAGTGACTCTCTGTTCTAACATCGCGACCATCCCTTTGGTCTCTGCCCTCTGAACCAAAGCCAAGAGCGACGAGTGAATCCGCCAGCTTCATCACAAACAAATCCATCATATTGTAGGAAAGCCACGTTATGATTAATGAGGATTATTGAAGTACGAGAGGCTTTCTCAAGATACAGTTACATTACATTGTCTTCTCACAATGGAACACAGTCCCATTTTTATAAAGGATTATCATGAAACAGACACAAATGCAGCTCTAAAATGATTTATGTTTTATTAAAATACACTAGTGTCTTTGTCCAGATCGTGCATATATCTTTGTTGTATTACTACGGCGACTGAGGCTGTGTTGGTGGTTTCAGCCAGAGCCAAAAGTTTTCTCGCTGTGTATAGTATTTTCAATAGAATATAACACAGTGTTATGTTGTGTAAGTATTCACTTTTGTTATTTAAGTAAAAGTACAGATGCCAGTGCAAAATTGCTCAAGTAAAAGTAAAAGTATCACATGAAAAAATCTACTTAAATAAAAGTTTTTAAGTACCTGTTTAAAAATGTAGAAAAGTATTTCGTGCAGAATTTAATAAAGCTTCAAATGTGGTTTAGATAAAGATTTGTGCTGGATTTTGTTCAACAGAAACAAAATGAATCGAGCTGTTTTTATTTGTATATTTTTGTTTGCTCAAATTATGAACATGTTAAAAATAAACTCCTCGACCTTTTCGGCAAATCTCAAACAATAATAAAAAATACTTTTACTTTTCAGTCTAGTTCAAAAATGTAGTGGAGTAAAAAGTACAGATACCTGCTCTCAAATGTAGTAACGTAAAAGTAAAAAGTGTCCACTGTAAAATGTACTTAAGTAAAGTACAGATACCTAAAAATTGTACAGTACTTTACTACTTTTACGTTGTTTCGTTCCACCACTGTGCATTAGGGATGTCAAGATTACTCGGCTCATAATGTAATGGTATATACTCTTCTGTCTTTTCTCTTTTGTTGTGGTGAATCAACTTCATTAGTGAGATTTTTTTATCTGGTGTTTATCGTAATCAGAATCATAAAAAAGATATATACGTTTTTATGAACACGAACTATAATTACTCATTCAGATGTATTTGATTTGATAAGCTGGTTTCATGCTAGAGGGAAGTACACTACGGTATTAGAAGATGTTATAAGAACCGTTTTTCCTGTTATTTCATTATGGTGTATAATTGAGAATAATGTTAAACTGTGATGTTTCTCCTCACATTAACACTCAAACACAGTAACATTTGATACACTGAAATCCCTATTATGTTTACATCTACATACATCTAACCCATCAGCTTTAAATGTAACTGTGTATCTAACCCACTGTGCTCTGAGGTAGTGTCAAAGAGGAGAGATTACTAAAGTTTAAGTGGTGATCTGCTGTTCTTTGAATCTCAGAGGATGAGGCCGATCGTGAATGTGAAGGCTCCGAGGGGAAGCAGGGACACTCGGGAGGATCACACTTCAATGGTGCACAGTTACTATTATACTGCAGAAAATCACTCCCATGCCTCAGTCCAGACGCAAAGCCAGATTCAAGTCCTCATTCAGTAACACTTAAAATGAAGCTTTAATTCGCCTTAATAAAACATGAACAAAGATTTTTATTATTTATGTGTTTATTTTATTTCATTCATAAAATATAAAAAGACATCAGCAGTGTTGTAAAGTTAAACATAAAATGAATGAACAAACAGGAGCAGAAAGAGGAGTAATCTTATGATATCTGCCCCCTTTTACAGACAATACTTTAACACTGATCGTTACTTAAGTCAATGATATCATGAATTTTCTATTATTTTCTATTGTAATTCATCAATTCTTTATTAAGAATGATTCAGGCTTAGCAACTACTTCATTAATGCCTCAATGAAGCCCCAGAGCGTAACATTTTAGCCAGAAAATAGACTCAAATAAAAGTATGTATTTTTCATTTTGCTTGTTTTTATTGCACTGAAAAAGATGTGTCCTTACTGTGAGTGGGCTTGCATCTCCACAAACTTTATTTGGCCCGGAGGACAGTTTCCTCCTGCTTGTTTCCATGGAAAATATTGTTCTTTTGGCTATAGTACGGCATAAAACTTATCTATGTGTAGAACAGTGATGGAAGAAGTACTCAGTTTTGTTACTTAAGTAAAAGTACAGATACTGGAGCAAAAAAATGCTCAAGTAAAAGTAAAAGTATCACATGAGAAAATCTACTTAAGTAAAAATATATAAAATATATATAAAAAGTACCCATTTAAAAATGGACTTAAAGAGTAAAAAGTAAAAGTATTTTGTGCAGATTTTGAGATTTAATAAAGCTTCTGATCTAGTGATTCTGATTTCAGATTTGTGCTGAATTTTGTTCAACAGAAACAATTGAATTGACTTTTTACTAGCCCATACAATAATAAAAAAATACTTTTACTTTTCAGTCCTGTTCAAAAATGTAGTGCAGTAGAAAGTACAGATACCTGCTCTCAAATGTAGTGAATCAAAAAGTATCCACTTAAAAATGTACTCCAGTAAAGTACAGACACCTAAAATATTTACTTAAGTGCAGCACTTTACTACTTTTACTTTTACGTTCCACCACAGAGTTAGAAGTATGGTTTTAACTTTCTATTTCCATAGACTCATGCAGGTAATGTGCCATCTCTGAAAAGTTACACAGTGGTGCTTTAAGTAGTTTCAAAGCCTAAGTCTCTCTAATAAAGTGTTTGTTAATTAACTCTGTGTTCATTAAAGCTAATTTAAGGTGTGGTTATTATAAAGCCATACTCCTTATTCTTATATTTAGTCCTGTGTTAGTGTGGCTCTAACGTAAATAGCCCTGTCAGATTAGCTTCAAGATAAAACCTCAAACTACACCATGGTTCAAATCTGGCAAAAGGTTCAAATCTCTCTAAAGGTTCAAATCTCCCCAAAGGTTCAAATCTCTCCAAAGGTTCAAATCTCCCCAAAGGTTCAAATCTCCCCAAAGGTTCAAATCTCTCCAAAGGTTCAAACCTCTCCAAAGGTTCAAATCTCCCCAAAGGTTCAAATCTCTAAAGATTCAAATGTCGCCAAAGGTTCAAATGTCGCCAAAGGTTCAAATCTCTCCAAAGGTTCAAATCTTTCCAAAGATTCAAATCTCTCTAAAGGTTCAAACGCCTGCTCTTTGTTATTGTCTTGATTCATTCCACCATAAAATGATAAAATCAAAATAATACCAGAGCTTTGATAAACAGCCGTCATAAAGGCAGAAGTTAAAAGGAGATTTCAGATGGAACCAATCTGGCACCCCTCACTTAACAGTAAGGAGTCCTTTTATGAAACTGATGCAAGGAATCAATGGTGAAGATTATGAACTAAACCATTTTTTTTAATGTGAATTATTAACAAACATAACGTTGTATTAAACCTCATGGTGTCTTCTCTGTTCGGTTGTTGTAGAGTTTGGCCTTTATGGAGCCGTTTTCTTCTTACAAGGATTGTGATTGTGATTAGATTTGCCATTTGTTTAAAAAGTAGCACTAACATTTGAGAGAAAACTGAAATATGACCTTCACAGAAAAAGTAGATACCCTGTAGTGTCTGGAGATCGTGCCTTATGCAGTGTCCAAAGCAGAAACCAGCAATTTTCCAGCTCAAATCATAATACATGACGCAGCCCTACACTGTAGTCGTACCACGAATGTATTAAAGGACCTATATTACGCAAAATTGACTCCTGTGAGCTTTTCAGGACTTTTTCCCTTTCAAAATTGCATTCTTTAATTGTTAATCGCTATGACAACATTCCTAATCGCTCTGAAACCCACGTACAGAGAGAGCAGGACAGTTTGACCCCGGCCATGTGAAAATCCCATCACCCTCTGAAGTCCCTCTCAGTGGGGATGGCCTCCGAAAACAACGCGCTCGCTTCGATCCAGGCCTGCGCTAAACGAGTCGTGTCCACATCTTTGTCTGTCGTTTGTTTATGAGCTGGTCTCCATTGTGCTTTGAGGACTCAGTCTTTTCAAGTGACAGATGGGGCACTTTTGAACGCGGGAGGGCTCCAACTCTGCGCCTTCAGCGGCAAATCTGGCACCCGAGCTAAGATGACGTCTGCACTGTCCAGCTGTTTTAGACAAATGCAATTTCATTTATATGGGTCATTTTTGATAGAATAAACAATCCCACTATGGTGTTTAATTTAACTAGCAAATCTATCAATATTTATGTGTATTGGTGGTTTCTGGAATGTGATGATCCCAAATTGGGGGCAAGAGACAGTTTTTCTATTGATCACCTTGTTGCCATGACAGAGGTAAATTCACAAACGCTGATCCTGATCATTTATGTTGTGACTAGATCCAAGAACTCACTGTATTACAACAAAAATCTGAATTTGAACAATAATAGTTTTAACTGCCCCCATCTTAAACAATATTGGCTTCATCTGAAACCCAGCAACAACCAGCAGTAACACAAGTGCTGGACCATATCATTCAAATTACATCATAACTGTTTTTATTTTTAAAAGTAAAATTGTAATTGAAAATCTAATAAATAATTTAAATGAAAAAAGTATAAGAAAGTTGATGAATGGATGGATTACAATTTATATTTGAAGCCCCGAATCAGTGGTGGAAGGTAACGAAATAAAGGTAGTAAAGTACTGTACTTAAGTAAAAATGTTAGGTATCTGAAAATTTTACAGTGGATACTTTTTACTTTTACTTCACTACATTCAAGAGCAGGTATTTTACTTCACACATTCAAGAGCAGGTAACCGGAACTTCTACCCCACCACATTTTTGAACTGGACTGAAAAGTGGAAGTATTTTTATTATAGTTTGAGACCTGCTGAAAAGGCTGAGAGGTTTATTTTCAACATGTTTATAATCTGAGCAAACTACTTTTACTTGAGTTTTTTTGCTCTGGTATCTGTACTTTTACTTAAGTAACAACACTGAGTAATTCTTCCACCTCTTCCCCAAATTAAATAAAAAAAATAAAACAAATTTAAGATCTTGGCCTAATATTAAAGGCACTAACATACAGGCTCTATAGTGATGCTGTTATTCTGGTGTTCCAAAGCAATACTACAGCATATAAAATGTATAAAAACATATGTAAAATGCTTCAAATATAAAAGACAATGCATGTGAGTCTTGTTATTTCAAAATGAACCTTAAGTTGATGTGAACGTAACTTACTCCCCACAAGCCTGACAGTGACCTAAACGCGGGGATCACTGAGGAAATTCTTTGTTATGGGATTACATCTGCAAATGAGTTAAGGCTCAGACAATCCAGCTAAGTCTGTGTGGCTGCTGCAATGCGTCCTGGGAGTTGTAGTATTTAGCGTCTTAAGCCGTGTGAGGATTAAGCCTGTAATGTTGTCTGTTTCTCATCCGTCACACTGAGCTTCACTTTAAACGAGACGTATTGTGCTTTTTCCTAGTGCTTCATAAACTGTAAAATATGTGGATCATTTTTACATTTTGTTCATTGTAAACTGCAAAACTGGTCTAAAACAGCTTAGTTTAGGAAAAGGACCACTGACTTGAAAAATGCAGAATTTTTGCATTTCTCCCGAGGAAGCATAGGATTAAAAAAAAAATGTATTTATTTATTTAATTTATTTAATATGGACATAGCAGTTACATTGGATTAGGCCAAGTGTATGTTTTTAGTGTTTATAGCACCTGTCCATAGGGGTTTAAAGGGGTTTAGAGGCTGAAAAATGGCTGTGTGACTTCCATTTTTTGAATAAACTTAATTTAGTATAGGGCAGTGGTGGAACGTAACAAAGTAAAAGTAGTAAAGTATTGTACTGTACTGTAAGTACACATTTTAGGTATCTGTACTTTATTTAAGTACATTTTAAAGTGGATACTTTTTACTTTTACTTTACTACATTTGAGAGCAGGTATCTGTACTTTGTACATTTTTGAATGTGACTGAAAAATTAATGTATTTTTATTATTGTCTGTGATCTGCTGAAAAGGCAGAGGGTTTATTTTTAACACATTCGTAGTTTGAGCAAACAAATATATACAAATAAAAACAGCCAGAAAAAACATTGATTCAACTGTTTCTGTTGAATAAAATTCAGCACAAATCTTTATCAAAATAGATACATTTGAAGCTTTGTTAGATCTCAAAACCTGCGAGAAATACTTTTACTCTTTACTTTTTAAGAACATTTTTAAACGGGTACTTTAATACTTTTAATTACATAGATTTTTTCATATTATACTTTTACTTGAGTATTTTTTTGCTCGGGTATCTTTACTTTTACCTAAATAACAAAATTGAGTGCTTCTTCCACCACTACTAAAGGAGTGGGCAGGTATAGGGGGTAGGTGAAAACAGAAATTTTCTCAGCACGCAAACCCCAGATGCAGGATAATACAGGATTGGTTAGAAATATTCATCTTGTTTTCCAAAAATCTAAGAGATGATGTATTCCCTTGACATGTTTCCTTGGTAACTTTCACCTTGGATTACACAAACATTGTTCAACTCGGTAAGTAAATTAGGAATGATGAGATGATAAGGGAACAATGTTTGTCCCCTTTAAAAACACAAAATACCAACATGTGTGTAGTGTGCTTGTGTATTGTGCTTTTCAAAATGGCATTTCTCATCGCAGAGGGCGGTGGCACTGTCTGCACACAGCTCCTTTATCATGAGGAGAATGAAAGTGAATCACAAACATCTGAGGAGGTGTTACTGAGAGGTGCTGTTTGAGGCTACAGGAGCGGGAGGGGATGACGGAGGCTATGGGGCGCGAGGTGGTCCATGTGGGTGACAACTATAAAGCTAAAGTCCAGACCAATGCGCTCACACACAAGTCTCTGCTCTCCGCTCTCAGTAAACACAGATCAGAGGAAGATAAATAGAATGAAAGGCAGTGGGACTGTCCGAGCCGTGACCTCTGGAGCGTTACAATAGATAAATTGTGCGCATACATGTGTTTTCTATGAGTTTTTCTCTTTCTCTGTGGTTGGATGAAGCTTGAAAGAACCAGAGCGTCTTGAATATGATTAAAGCTTAGATTAAATAGAATGAAACTGGCCTAGACGTGGTCTGCAAAAATGCCATTATGCCAGTATAAGTAATGGAATAATTGGAATTTTTGGATTTAGACTATTTTCATTTTTGGAGGTATGTCAAGACTGAAGACAACAGTTTAACTCACACAAAAAAAATATTACTTTTTTAGATTCTTAAAGCCACATTATGCAACTTTTTAGCCATTTTTTAATGCGCTGAAAAAACATGCAGGTGACATGCCACTTCCAGAAGGTAACTCTTGCGAGCAGGGGTGTCGGACTGGGGGGGTAATGGGTAGTGTTAACCCAGGGCCCAGTGCAGGGAGGGGCCCTCACAAAGTCTGTAATATGCCTTTTTCATTAGACAACATGTAATGAGGGTCCAACAAGATGATTTGTACCCAGGGCCCAGAATTTGGTGCTACACCCCTGGTTGGAGATGTAATTTGTAGCTTCAAATAGGATGAATGCTCTATCAGTAACAGGCGTGGCCATTTTACCTTTATCTATCTTCATCATGGCAAGATATATTTAAAAATAAGAAACACAAATAGGTAGAGTCATGAAACTCCTATAGCAATAAAATGACAGGACTTTCAGATAGCTTCCCCAGCACTCACATCCAGGGGAGTAGACAAGTGGAACACGGATCTGTTGTCTCGGGCCCCAGAATTGGACCTTCACTCAATTAATTTATACTGGAGGGGGCCCATGTGAGGCTTCATGCCCCGGGCCCCCAAATTTCTGTCGACGGGCCTGCTCACATCAATCCCTCCACTTCACATTGGCAAGTACAAAGTAAGTGTTTTTAAAGTGCTCAATCCCAAGCTAAAATTGCAATAAATAATTCAAGCCAAACGTTTTACATGTAGCACTAGGAGCTGTCTGAATTCTGGTTTGTGTTGCCAATTTTCCCCGAACGAAAACCTTGAAATAAAACCCTCTTAAGCCCTGTGTCTTCCCCTCCAGAGTATCGTTAAACCCTTGCTGTGTATGGACATGATTACCGAGTGCTATGGGCCTTACATCAGTGCACAACCTTGACTTCCAGCAGGAAACCGAGCGCACGGGTCAATTATGGCAATGCCTTGTTTTGCTTTCGAGACCGGGGACGTGCTCTTGGAGACACACAAGATACACCTAGGATTTCAGCTGTAAAATTGCCAACTCCCAGATCAAAAGTGTAAATAAATAAAAGACAGATTGTAGAAGTATTATTACATTTGGCGCAGGGTATGGATAAGGGCACATGGGACGGTGCTGGTATGTTTCTGCGCTACACATGGCTGCTTTGAGGCCTCGGAGCAGTGGTGCAGCAACAGTGGTGGAAAAGTAGTACAAATGTAAAAGTACTACTTCACTACTTTTTGTACTTTACTTAAATTCATTTTACAGTGGATACTTTAACTTTCACTTCACTGCATTTGAGAGCAGGTGTACTATCTGCTCCACTCAGGCCTACATTTTTGTACTGGGCTGAAGTACTTTTCTTTAGGGTTTAAGACTCCCTGAAATGTCCCATATATGTAGATCTGCCTAGATACAAATTACCCGCTAAAAATCATGTT
>KN481198.1:43455-54918 GCA_000787095.1 Periophthalmodon schlosseri
TGCTCTCCCTCCTCGAGAAGGGCAAAATGACCTGTAGTCTGAGGAGAGTCTCGATGTTGACAAAGCTCTTGGTCTGTGATGTCTGCAGAGCATCCAGCACAGTAGTGGGGAGATAACCCGCCAAAGGATCCAACCATTTGTCCCTCCACTGCTTCAGCTCAGTGTGGAGGGAGGCCTCATCGGGCAAGTCCTCCTTGTACAGATCACTAACAAGACCACTCAGAATGCTGGTTTCTACTTTGGACATTGCATAAGGCACGATCTCCAGACACCGCAGGGTATCTGTTACTTTTTCTGTGAAGACGCCCTCAATTTCTTTTATTGAATGCTCGATAACCTTGGTGCTAACTGATCCTTTGTAAAACTCGCTCAGTGGCTCTAAAAGGGCCGAATGCAACAGCGTGACGTTCAGTTTGGAGGCCAATGCCACAGCTTCTTCAAACCAGGCCTTGTGGTGGGAGTCTACTTCAGCCAACAGCTGTTTAAGCTGAGCTTTAAGGTCAGCCAAACTGTTTACAGCAAGTAGCACGTCTAAAGGTTTTCCCAGGAGCCCCTCACTTAATGTGTTGGTTACCTTGAGGACACTGTTCTGCACCACTGTTCCTAAGATAAAGTCAAAGTTTCTGATCGCGCTGAAGAACTCTACGGCTTGCTTCTGATCAGCTGTATGCCCCTGACCTTTTATTTCATTCAAACACAACACAACTGCTTCCAACACCTCCAACATCACCTGGTGCATATTGTGACTCTTATCCCACTTTTTCATGAGTTTGTCCCTAAGCTCATTGCCCTTTCCTTCATCACGACTAAACACATGTAAGATCATCTCCTCTAGTCTGTTCTGCCTCTCTGCATCCTCTGTGAACCACTGTAAAATCTTCTGGATCAAAACAGTCCCATTGGCTATTTCGGTGATGGGAGAAGATTTGGCCAGCCATACATTCAAGGACAGGGCCGAGCTGATTGTTCTAACAGCCTTTGGGTACTTTGCCGTGAGAGCCAGACTAACCGCACTCATCTGTGCACCTACTTCCCCCACACTCAGCATGGCCTGTCCTCTGCAATCCTCCATTTTGAGCCCCCACTTCTCAGACAACGCTCTCTCCACTGTCTCCGTAAGGCTAACCACATCTTCACAGAAAGGAACAAAAGCCAATGTCTCTTCACACTGAATGTCCTCCTTGTTTAGATATCGGATGCACAGAGGGATGTACAGGTGACCCTCGACATCGACCGCTTGTTCAGTTATGATTGTGAAAAAGCGTGAGTCCGAAAGTTCCTTGATTATTTCTTCACGTTGTTGAGGGTCATAGAAAGATACTGGCTTCCTTTGTCCTTCTGTAACTTCTGAGGTCTGTGGGAGCTGCTCTGCCGTCGCTGTGGTGCAGTTTAATTCTTCCATCACAACATCCACTTCGACAACTTCTACAGAAAAAAAGAAAACATTTTATTTACCAAATGGCGGACTATACAGTATGCCAAATAGGGCTGGGCGCTATGATGATAAAAATTAATTGCGATCTCATCCCTCTGCCATTTTGGTCATATTGTGATTCACCATTTGTGATAGTTGACTTTCCAACTCCAGAAGGTTACATACTGTTTGATTCCATGAAAGTTAACATATTTCAGAATATTATAGCCAAAGGAACATTTCCATGGAAACAAGCAGGTAGATGCCCTTTTCCAGGCCAAATAAGAGTCAGGTTTGTGGAGATACAAGCCTGCTCACAGTAAGGATGCAGGGTTTTATATGTTTTTCAGTGCAATGAAAAAAAAACACCTTCTCTTCACCCACTTCTATTGGTTAGCCTCCGTAAAGCACAGAGGGAGAGGTGTGAAACTTTAGAAGAAGCATATTACTTAATTATTTATCTCTTAAAAGCAGTAAGAATTGTGATCTGGCTCCAAGAAGATTGTGATATTAAAATTTTGCCCTATCGCCCACCCCTTATCAAATACATTAATGTTACAGAAATACTTGCCGCTTTCCAAATGTAGCTTCTGTAACGTTGCCATGACCTGAAATGAAACACTATTTAGAACTAGACATTCACTTGAAGTTACTCAGAAAATAAGACGACAAAACGATACCTTTGAAAGACATGGTCGACTCTCTGGGTTGAGCTCCATACACGCTTCAATCACCTCTGGCAGCCTCTGCAGTGTTGTGGCATGAGCGAGGAGCATCATGTGGTCCAGTTTACTGCCTCTGCACACTGTGTTTTTGAAAACTTCTCTAATGGAGTTCAGGGTGGTCTTCATCAAGTCAAACTCCATACTGACACTAGGCAGGACCGCCGCTTGTCTGAGCAGGAGGGTCACAGTGGGGTGGGTTTTAGATTCTACATGGGCCAGTGTTTCGGCTATGGATGTTGGAGGAGCTACATCCTGATACTTCTCTCTCCACACAGCAGACCAGGAGTTGACTTCCTGTTCTGCTGTCTCTGGATCAGAAAGTTCTTTGAGGTACAAACTTAGGGGCTGGTCTGTGGACTCAGCTAGCATAGGTTGCGGGTTGCAGGAGGGTAGCAAAGACAAGACTGACAAAGCTTTCAAATGTCCATCAGAAAAATTGTAATTCATTTCATCAATCAGATTTTTAAGAAGAGGAATGCTCAGATTCTCTCTATAATAAACTTCTGGAGATTCATAGCTGTTGACCTCCTCGGAAAAACACACTTGTTCCGGAGCTATTTTAGTTGCGAGTTGAAATGCCTGCTCAAACCAAGAGTGGTGCACAGTAGTAATATTCGCCAATGTTTTACCAAGTGTGTCTATGATGGAGGGAATTTTTTCAACCTCGCAGAGAATATCAGCAGGATTCCCACATCGGAATACTGTGCTGCAGTTGCCAAGCGGAGCACAAGCATTTTTTATAATTATAAGTGAAATTATAAAATCAACATTTCTCAGTGCAGTAGAGAGTACCTGGGCATGCATGGATTTAGCACCCATGACACTAGAACCAATCGCATCTAGACAACTGATGACGCCCTCCAAAGTTTCTGCTAGTACGTCAAAGAAGTCCTCTCTTTTTCTCCACCTCGAGTAGCATGTTTCTGGGCTTTCCTCCAACGCCTCCCTGGGCATGTTGAGCAGCCCATCTACTGCCTTTGCCAACTGAGTCTCCAGTCTGGGATACGCATCAAAAAACAGCAAAAGGTCTTCAGCAACATTTAGAGTTTTCACTACCGAGGGACAGGGCACGCTCTGCACCAGCCAGTGACTAAGGCCGCAAGACTCGCTAGGTGTTACAACAGCGAGTGGGTAGTTTTGGAGGAAATCCACAGACATTTTCTTTAGACTTTGGAAGCCTGTGCCACGGTTCATAAAAGCCTGTCCGCGACACTGGGCCATGTTCAGTCCCCAGTCGTCACAGAGCACATTGGTCAGTTTGCGGGCTTGTGCTTCAACGCCAGAGTACTCATTAAACAGTAAAAATCCTATTAACTCTACTTTTGGCACTGATTCGCCCACGTACCTCACAAACACGGGTAAGTAAGCCTTGTCGTTGATATGGATGGGCTTGTCTATAATAAGTGAGAAGAACGGAGAGTCCTGGATTTCTTTAAGTATAAAATCTCTGACGCCTTGGATAACAAGTGCACTCATTTGGGCCTCACCGATGTTACATTTGTTCTCACTTTCAAACCAGTGGCACATGGACAGCTCCTGGAACATGAGCTCACGCTGTTCCTCAGTAATTTCAGATAAACTACAGTGCTTTTTTCCTAATCCTGCGGCTAATTTGAAAACTATTGTAAGACTCGGACAATTGTCTCCACTGTGGCCATTCTCATCTGCAGCCTTCATCTCCTGGTCTTCAATCTTGTGAGCAGGCTGGTCAATTTGGAGTACTTCATGCTCGATTTTCATTGTTTCAACTAAAGCACAACAAACGTACATATGATATTAACACAAACTGTGGCAAATATGAAATTTTAACAATGATATTGTCTTACCTTCCATTTGAACTTCAGTGTTTTTGTTGAAGAATTTGGATTCTCTCTCCTGTAAAATAAATAAAAGGTCAGGTAACTGTGCATGCACTGAGATGATAGACTCTTATAAAAACATGCACTTACCAGACAGATGCCTTCCAGAGCCTGAGGCGTGGACTTCAGACACTGGGTGACCATGCGGTCCAGGTCTCGGCTGAAGTCGGAGCTGACCTGGAGCAGAGCAAGGCAGGGGGTCCGGTCCTGGGGATCTGTGCTCCGGAGATAGTCCAGAAACCTCTTGTGGCGCATCACAACTCCACAGTCCTCTAGCGCGGTGCTGGGCAACACAGACATGATCTTCAGTAGCACGTTGATGTTGCCAAAGTACTGCATCAGCGGCAAACGCAGAGTCTGGAACAGAGAGCCCGGAGTGGTGACTGAAGCCTTGGTCTTCCACGTCACTCTCCAACAGCACAGCTCAGTGAAGAAATTATCAGCATCAGGAAGGTCACTGCTGTACAGAGGAAGTTTGGACTTTAGGCTCTCAAACATGTAGCTCTTTGTCACTGAACTTGGGACAAGGGACAAGAAATTTAGAGCTTCTTTGTGGTCATCTGAGAAATAGTCTTTTACAGCATTGATGAGGTTATCTACGAGCGGCATGCTCAAACTATCTTTGTAGAAACCCACTGGCTTCATCATCCCGTCTCTATGCAATGAGCTTTCAGGCACTTCACTTTGACCACGGAGAGATTGTGCGATGGCACAGGACTCATCAAACCAGTTCTGATGAAACACTTTGATATTGGTTTTTACTCTGTTGAGTGTAGCCACAATGCCCCCTATGTGGCACAGTTGGGATGCAGCACTGAAGTGATCCTTCTGAAGGCCAGCACTCAGGTCTTTAGTGAAGGAGGAGGTGTTCTTCAACACAACCATGGCCATGATGAAGTCAAAATCCATCATCTTGTGCAGAAGAGCCAGAGCCTGTTCAGACAAGGTCTTCCACCTCTGGGGGTTGTTTTTGATTTTTACTAAACACTCCACCAGGGGCTCCAGCATCTGCACAAACACCTCGTAGGAGTCATGCTTCTCCTGCCAAACTGAACAGAATTTTCCCTGTAGCTCCTGGACTTTCTCATAGCTCTCTCTGAGGCCTTTAGCGATGACATGGTCCAGCTGTTTCTCTAGAGCGTCACTGGTGGCGAAAAACATCATGACCTCCTCAAAGATCTCCAGAGCTCTGGTGATGGCGGGCACGGGAATGGACTTGGACCACCACATGTTGAATGAGTATGAAGAACAATGTGTGCTTATTGCAAGTGGATACTTCTCTTGTATTTTACAAGCAAATGCCTTTAACTTGTAGGAAACATCACCTGAGCCCAAGTAGGCCTGACCTCTGCAGTTTTTTAAGTCGAGGTGCCACTTATTTGTTACAATGTCAAATAAACGTTTAACCATAGCCTCGCAAGAAAGATCTGCCTCAAGAAATCCCAACAACTCCAACCGCATGACATCAAAACTGTCGACAAATCTAAGGAAGAGGGGAAGGTAATTATTTTCACCCATTTTAACCACTCTGTCGATGAACAGGGAAAAGAATGAGCCTCCAACTTCCAGGAGGATTCCCTCTCGGACCGCATTCTCACAGACCACCAGAACCTCTTGCATTTCGGACTTGGTGACATATTCGGTCTCCCCTTCCTGAGCAGGGGGCGCCTCTGGGTGGTCCCTGTTTTGGCTGCTGTAAGCGGCCACCACCGCAGACTGCAGAGCCGACTTCAGTGCTTCTCTGTCCGTCTCTGCACACTTCATCTCTACCAGTCTGTCTGCGTCCATCTCCAGGTTTATGAGCTGCAACTCCTCCTCAGTGTCCTTCTCAGCGTGGTTCCCCTGGTTTTCAACTACAAATAAAACAATAGAACAAAACTCAGGTTAGACTTTTAAAGGACTATATAACCTTGCTGGTGAAGTGTCCGCCAACTGCTTTACGCTTAATGCTTTACCCTGTACGGAACTGAACTTGTTTATCCCCATGGTGCCTCCATCAGGCTAAGCTACAGGTCAGATGTGTGGAGAAACTTATAAACACCTCTAATTGAATAGGTATGCAAGCTAGATATGCTTAGTGTCATACTGTGGAACATTCTAGGCAAATCAATAACATCTCCACAAACAAGCAGGTGGTGGACCCGCAAACAGAAAGGTTACACAGTGCACCTTAAGAAGACTTCTGTCTTCTGCATGCATATAAAATGTAGAAAGTAGTACAAATAAAGAAAAACATTGAATGAGAGGGTGGGTCCAAACTTTTGACTGGCAGTGTACCTTTTGAGTTTAATTTGTTATATTGTAATTCTGCATACCTTCAACACCACATATTGCACATCAATCAAACTGGAAATCAGGTTGGATTTGGGGATTTTCTAAATGTGATTCTGTTACTTTAGCAGCCAGTGTCAGTGTGCTCCTGGTTATAAGCACTGACTGAAAAATCTCTTGTCTAATCTGATTTTGGGATTGCCTCGTATCAACTAAAATGCAAACAGTACAGTTTTTTGATAGAGGTTACGTATTGCATGCTTTATCTGATAAAATGCTGTGATCTTACCTGGTGGAGGCTTCTCTTTAGTGTTGTCATCCTACATTAGAGAGAAAAAAAACCAAAACAAAATAAATTAAAATGTTTGGATTTGTTATCACACTTGTTCACCAACTGTAAAATGTTTCACCATTTGCAGCAGCTGTAGGATGTCCGGATGCTTTTGAACATATGAATCCACCATTTTCTCGGCGTTGAAGTGCACGTCTTGGTTTACATAGATGAATGCCTTGCTGCACTGTCTTTGGTCCTCCGGTGTGGTGTTCAGGTACACTTGGCACCTCTCCTGTACCATATGGTACTGCCCATACACATCTGCCTCAGTATTTACACAGGGGACAGTCCCCAGCACCCTGAGCAGATTCTGCACATTTGGGTAGAAACCGATGTCGGGGATCTTTAGTGTGGCAAACACGGTCGTGGGGAGGATTCTGCGCTTGCTGGCATGTCTCCACTTCACTTCCCAACAGCCCAGTTCTTCATAGAAAGTATCTGGCCTAGCAAGGTTGTTCAGATTAGCATCTGCTACTTTATCTCTGCGGATGCTGAAATTGTGGTCAGCCATGTAAGAGGGCACTAAAGACAGCCAGCGGAGAATGCGAACCATCTCTATGCCCAAAACTCTCTTCACCTCCAGAACCAGATACTGTAGGATGGGCCGGCTCAGAGTCTCCCTGTACAAGTCTTCAAGTGGGGTCTCTGTGTTTGCTTGGTCTGTCTCAGGTTTAGTGATTTCAACACCAAGCTTCTTTGCCCTCCCCACAGCATCAGCAAACCATTTTCTATGTAATATTGCAAGCTCTTGTTGGTATTTGCTTAGCAGCTTTAAGGCATTAGAAATGCTGTACTGTAAAGTACTGCTGACGCTGATGATTCCCCTGAGACTGGAGTTCAATATGCTAACACAACAGAGTGTGTTTTTCAGAACAACAAGAGTGATGATAAAATTAAAATTCTTCAAAATGGGCTTGAGTCTGGCCATTTGTTCAGCAGTGTCTTCGTCTACTTTTGAAATGATTTCATTGATGCAGTTAAGGAATGGCTCCAGGATGTCCAACATGGTTAGAAAAGCATCAGTGCCATACTCCCAATTACTACTTAAACACGTCTTGATCCTGTCCACCTCCCCTTTTATCTGCCCATAAGCCATTTGAATCTTTCCCTCCAGTCTCTTGTAAAGCTCCGGTGTTCTCCTGAGTAATGAGGCCACCTCCTCCACAGTGTCGGCCACATTCTGAATAGAGGCCACAGGCATGCAGCGCATAATCCAAATGTTAAAAGCATACGGCTCACTTGGAGAGAGTACTACCTGTGGGAACTCCTGGAGGATTCTGCAGGTGAGGTCTCGGATTTTTTGACACATTTTGCCTTTGACCAGATAACTTATTCCTCTGCAGTGCTCCATCCGCAGGCCCCATTTGTTTCTCAGCTCTGAGATAAGAAGATAAAAAAGATTCTCGGCATCTACATCACATGGAAAAAAGCCAATTAAGTGCTTTTGTGGAAGCCCTGCCACTGTGACAGAGCGAATATAAACTGGAATCTGCTCCTTTCCCTCTATAACCGTCACTTCCTGAAAGAGAATGGAAAAGAACCGTGCTAAGCGGAGGCTGTTTTGGATTTCTTCACGCATCAGGTCTTCACTAAACTGCAAGATTTCTTTTTTGTCAATCTTCTCCACACAGATGCGATTAAGAGACTGCTGACCCCTGGCACCTCCAATGGGATCATCAGTGGTGTTGGTGCCATTTATGCTGAATCCAGTGAGTGCCAAGATTTCTTTAAAATATGCTTTAAGTGTATCTTTTGCTTTACAGATGGCTACATCTTCCTGTGTTTGGGGTTCATCTTGCAGATCAAGTGCTGAACTGTTTTGATCACACACGTCGGTTGTCTCTGCAGCTTCTAGGAAAAAAAGTTGGGTTTACTATGAATTACATTACCTTTACAATATAAACACTACCTTTACAATATAAACAAAGATACCTTTTGTTTTCTTTATAGAGGTGTGGTCCTCTGCAGACTGGAAGCAAAAAACAGAATAATTACTTTTACACTTAGATTAAAATTGCAAAAACTCCAAGCATTTAATTAGCAACTTACCTGATCTCCGGCTCGCTTTCTGTTGACTGGTTGATTATTTACTGGCGCTGTAACGTCAAATATTGTTGGAACAGCATCTTCTTTTAGAACAGTGCTAGAGTCGTCCTAAGAACAAAAACACTCATGAACATGAGCGATATATTAATGAAATCGATATTATCATATTTGTTGTGCTGGGAAGGTGCAAAATTAAAAAAAACAAACAGATTTTTAAAAATACAGCCGGTTAAAATAAAAAATATCATAAAATTGTGGTTATCTTCCAAACGAGGGCACAGAGATTTTTTTGGACTTTAGTGGTTAATTTCACAGGCCACACACATACTTGCGAGCATGAAATTTATAGGCATGTTTTAGCAAATATTTGATGGATTGCCAAAATGTTCTGAATATCATTGTCGAGAAAACAAATCCATACAGCTTTTTGTTAACATTGCTCACATCAACATATAATAATGTTTATTTGAAACAGGGCTTCAGTGTTTGTAATTAAACATGAGGCATGATTCTTTTACCTGATGAGAGATCATCACAGGCTCAAAGTGCTTTGCACAAAGTTTATAAGTCTTGTGCAGGTGGTCTGGGGTTTCTGATGCCAAGTCTTCACGATGACATTTTGTCAGCCATAATTTACAACTGGAAGTACAAAAGCACAACACCAACAAAATAAAATAAAAATGACTGGTGCTACAGGCCTATTTACATTTTTATCACGAATATGGACATTTATATTTTGAGAATTTGTCAAACTTTTTTGCAGATACTTTGCAAGGCAGGTTACACATGTCCTCAAACTGGGTTATTCAGTGAGAAGCTTCTGCTCTGATTTATTAAAAAACATTATCAGGAAGCGTTACCATCTGACAGGAAAAACTTGCCTGACTGACATTTGGACAATGACCTGATGGTTCATCTGACTAATGAGTGCACACATTCAGTCGGTAGGTGTCGCACAGCAATGGAAACAACGCTAAAGTTAGCACTTTGTGAAAAAAACATAATGTACAAACATCGGAGAAGACTAGAATAAAAGCAAGATTGTTCGGTGGTCTCAGGCCTTGAACCACAAACAGTGAGTTTACGATCCCCGTGGACTTTTCCAAAGAGTAACACAAAATGCGCCATTTTCCACTGATTTCGGATGGATACTAGCCTGCCATCCAACATGCTGTTATGCTAGTGTCGGTGCTAATGGGAAGCTAACACATTTCGTTTAAATCTGGGTTAAATTTACACATGATTGTTTATGTACACAAAGCACAACACGTACCGTTCAGGGTCCAGTGGAAAACTGAAAAGCGGGGTGTTCTCGCCCTCTCCTTGCTGATAACCACAGTTGGCTGCAGCGCAGCAGTCAGTCATTTTGGTTTGCAATGTAGCCAGCTAACAAGTTAGCTAGCTTCGCTGGTGGTTGCAAACTGGAAATGCTACAGTACAAAAACTACATGGGACTCTAAAGAGTCATGCTTTCGCCTCAACCTGCAAAATGCAAGAACAGTCGTAACGGGGGCTTCGGTTGAGGAATCTGGACAAAACTAAAAGTGGTCTAAATCCATGCTCCCAAAGTTGCCATTCGGCGCTTAGACAAGAGCGACCCAAACGCGTGAGATGTGTACAACCAGGAACTGAGTGTGCAGTGCACTGGAGGGTGCTGACCACCAGAGGGCGCTATCACCTTTAGTGTAGGTATGTAGGTGCTCATAAACTATTCTTGTAACGATATGTAATGAAGAAATCACATAATGATCAAGTAATTGTGGCAAATAATATTAACGTTAAAGAAGCTGCTAGGTTTAAGAAGTTTTTCATTTTCATTTAATATAGACAAAAATCACTTTTTAACATTATTTTTGATCAGTTTTATTGAGAGGAAGACATAAAGCTTCCATTTTCCACTACATTTTAACAATGCAAGAGAAGAGACCATTACAAATTCAGCCTATACAACAGTGAACATGGCAAAAAGCATTTTACATTTTTGAATCTTATCCACAATTAACACATCTTTAATAAAAGTTCTTTCCACAGTTACCCTTTCAGAGGGGCACCTTTTTATTTAGGATAATTTTTGACATATAGATCAACCACTGAATCCAGATCAGATTGGACATGAGAGTTTATGTTCATAAATGCAATACTTTTTGATTTCATTTTATCTGGGACTTCTTCCATGTACCTGGTGAAGCGCTGGTACACCACATTGCTAGTACTATCTAGAGATAAACAAGGCATGATGGCAAGCAGTCTGAAAACAGCCAACATATTTGGGAAGAACTTCATGTCAGCCAACTGCAGTGTGTCTTGGATATTTGAGGGAAAACATTCCTGCTTGGTCTTTTTGCTCCATTTGACCCACCAACAGTTGAGCTCTGCAGAGAAGCTGTCTGCATTTGGGACGTCATTCTTGAAAACCTGCACACACTCCTCATCAGGTTTAGCAGATTTGTTTTGCTCAACAGCAGCAGGAACCAGGGCCAGACCTTTGAGCATTTTCAGGACCTGCTCACTGAAAACCTCACTCAGCTCATTGTATACACTGCTCACCACAGCAAAAGACACGTACTCTTTGTAGTAATTCTCCGGCTGAATTGCAACAGATTCTGAATGTTTTCTCAAAAAGGACCGAGGAACCTTGACCACAACATCTACTGCAGCTGTAATATTGGTTGCTTCTTCATACCAGAATTCATGGTAAACATCAATGTTGTCTGCCACCTCCTTTATTGACTGCAACACCGCTGGAAGAGAGCTTGCTGCACTACTGACATCTCCAGAATTCCCAAACAGGTTTTTACCAACAGCTTGTGTAAG